>PVJH01046162.1:0-11977 GCA_004026705.1 Nesogale talazaci | reverse complement strand
TCGCCTGATTCGTCAGAGTAGCAAAAGGACAGTGGTGAAGCAGCAACGACAATAATGTTGTGGTTGGGGCTGAGCCCGGTGGCGTAAGTGGTTGAGTGCGGGACTGTGGCCCGCGGACTTGGTGGTTCAAATCCAGCGGCGGCTCTCAGGAGCAGCACTGGGTAGCTCCATGACCACCAGAGGCAGGGATGCCCCCCCCCCCAAAAAAATGTTGTGGTTGGAGGGTTCACCGCCACATGAGGAAGGTTGAGAACCGCTGTCCTAGAGGGTCAAGGTGAGTTTGTTTTGCACGCCATTGCAGGCCGTGGTTACTGTCTAACTTCACTCTTGAAATACCTGGATGGCAGTGAACGTTCCCTGCCCCAGGATTACCTGGGGACAAGGAAGGTTCCCAGGTGGAATCCTCCCTTTCCAGGCAGGAGACCTTGGTTTGATGCCTGGACCATGTACTTCCTGCACAGTCGCCACCTGATTCTCAATGGGGGAAGCTAGTGGCATTCCCAGTGCCAACAGGCTCCCCCACGCTGGGCAGGGTTCAGCCAAGCCTCTAAGATAAGTCAGCCTAGGGAGAAGGACCTGAGAATTCATTTCTGAAAGCTGTTCCTCTAGGGTGTTCTGGGTACAACAGCAAAAGACTCCGCCTCGTCCTCAGCCATCTTCTTGACTCTTGATATGCGTGAGCCCATGGATGGAGGCACTGTGTCCATCCGTCTCTTCCTCTTTCTCCCTGACTGTCCACTTGACCAAGCTTCCAGCATCACAGCCACACACAAGCCACCCCACCCCACCTCCCCGCACCCCACACTGCAGATAGGCAGGTGGCAGTTCTGAAAAGCAGCGCCTGGAGACCCAATGAGTCACAGCATCCAATACCAGGGTCCCACAGGATTCATGGAAGTCCACCGCTGTGTTCCGCTGGTGGCCGGTCCCAGCCCCAGCCCTCACAACCCCGGCCCCACGAACCCGCAGGTGGCAGCCCCGTGTTCGCTGTGGGAGGAATCAGACAGGTGAGCAGGCTGCGCTGGCTTTTATTGTTTTTCTTCTCAGCAGAAACGGGGTCACTGGGAGCTGCCACAGCCTCTGGCTGTGCTCGCAGGTAGGGTGCGACCGGGGCTGTGTGGGATCCAGGATGTGGCCAGATCCAGGCTGAAGTAAGAGTGATGACCCATGGCCGAGGTGAGCCAAGGGGAGGGGGCATGGCAGCCTTCAAGGACGTGCCCAGCTGGGGTTCTTAACCTGTCTTCTTTGGGCCAGAAGCTGATTAGGACTTCACCAGAGCCTGAAATTCTGCAAAGGAGGAGAGGGGGTGGCAGGTGAAAGAGGCATCCGGAGGACAGCCAGGGGGGTCAACGGTGAACAAACAAGCCTCTGGCCCTGAGGGCGAGGCTCGCTGCTGGGGTGTGGGTAGGGGTGGGGACTGGAGGTGGGGGTGGGGACGGCACAACAGCTCCATTGTTTCTTTTGCTTTTCTGCAGTGGTCATAGAGTTCACCCCCTACCCACAGCTCAGCCCTGTGTGGAGAGAACTGATATGGGGGATGAACTTGGAACTCCAACCTTGGCCTCGGCAGAAAGCTTTAACCCTTTACAGGGCCCTAGCTGCTCCTTGCTCCGATCCCCCCACCCCACTCCGGCATCATGGGGAACCTCACTGGATGTGGGGGGGCGTGGGGGTGGAGTTGGGGGTGCTTGCTGCGCTCCAAAAGGGATTCCCTCTGGGGAATGGGGTGAACATCATGGGAACTCCTGGAATGGAGCGAGGGATCCTTGGATCTCAGAGGCTCTCCCGTGGTCCGGCAGTGGGGTCGGGACTGCCTGCTCCCTGCCCCTTGTCCCCGCAGGCATGTAACTCAGACACCTTGTCCCTGACATGGCCAGCGCTCATGCCAGAGCAGGAGGCATGGGCTGGAAGGAGGACAGGGGCCGCTGATGTGGTAGACAAGAGGATGTCCTGTCTATTGGGGTTCCTGGATTAGAGGCTAGGGACTGAGTGACCTCTTGGTGCAGCCAGAAAGAGCTGTCTCTGTCCCTCACAAAGTCCAGCGAGGACACCTCCCTGGACTCTGGAGCACCCCACCCCACCCCCACCCTGCTGCCCCTCCCAGTGCCGGCCTTTGCCCACTTTCAAGCTGCCTGAGTCTTCTCTGACCAGAAAGACCATGTAGAAGAAGGGGATAGGTAGACATGATTTTTAACTCCATATTCCGTTTCTTCACCCAACCACCCCCTAAAGTCCAGCCTCTTGGTTTTTTGTTTTTTTTTTTTAAGGCATCACTGCCCTGGTGGTGGGAGTAGGAGGCCCCGCCTTTGCGCCTGGGAGCCGGAATCAAACCTCCATGCCAGTGGGTCTCAGTCCCGCGCACAACCACTACGCCACCGGGGCTCAGCCCCCAGCCTCTTGTTTTAAGAGGACATGATGAGAATGTTCCAGAAAAATCAATAGCAGGTGCTGTGGACATTTCAGTGCCGTGGACCCTTGGCAACCGGGGATGCTGACTCTTCCTTCTGGAGACCGAAGATCCAATCCCGTCCCTCCCTAACGACTTTTACATCACTCAAGAGCCTTCAGTATGTTTTTTCCCAACAAATGAAATCATCACCACCTTCAAAGGCTTTCAATGTGACTTCAGAGCTGCACACTCACATGGAAAGAGCCGCAGTTTGACGACTGCTGGGTTCGGCGGTCAATAAGCACCGTCTCTCCCTGCCAGGACCCAGCCAGGGCTCGCCAGGGCACGGTGAGTGCCAGTCTGGAGCCGTCGAGGGACGGTCAGGTCTCAGGAGAAGGGAATGCAGAAGAAAGGCCTCTTGGGGTGGGGTGAGGTGGGGTGGGGGCTCTGGCCTTGAAGTTCTCCATGACCGTGGAGCTGAGCACCGAGAGCACCTTGACAAACGCTGTACCCATCGCGCCCAGAATCCTCAAAGCCGCCCTCCCAGGAGACCAGTTTCCCTGATGGGTACACCGCGTCGGGCAGAGGGGCCCTGGAAGCTGGGTGGAGAGACAAAGCCAAGCAGACCCACCGCCACCAAATCCGTCTCAGCTCGCGGCCAATCTCCAAGCAGAGCAGACTTGCCCGTGGAGCTTCTCAGGCTCAGGTCCTTCACGGAAGATGAAGCAGACAGCCGCCACCTCTTCCTCCCGGAGAACAGCTGGTGGTTTTGAAGCGCCGACCCTTGGGATTAAACTGCCGTACCCCCAGGTCTCCTTCTTTGTGGGAGACCCAGGTTCCATTTCTGGTCAGCACAACCTCTGTAAAGTCACCCCTCCGCAGTCTGTGGAGGCTTATCCTGAACAGGTTTGGCAGAGGTTCCAGACTAAGTCAGACCAAGAAGAAAGGCCTGGAGATCCACTTCCCAAATCCAGCCAGGGGTGAGCCCTGCAGACCACTCGATCTGATTGATCCACAACCCATGCTAGGAGCAACAGTGGTCCAGGCAGCCTTCTGTCCTGTGTGCAGGCAGCTATCACGCGTTGGGGCTGAACAGTGAGTGACTTGTGCCGTCACAGGGGTTGTAAAGGGCAGCGATGGGATCCCCCAGCTTCAGGACCCAGGCCCATGTCCTGTTAGTGGCCTGCTTCTCTGTCTGCGACCCACTCCCTGCCAGAGCCCACCATCCATCTTCTCTTTCCTCTTCCTCCTCTAACCTGGGCCGCATCTGGATCGCTGCAGAGGGAGGCTCGTCCACGGGGGGAGCAGGCGCCACACCAGCACATGGCCACCAATCACAGTTGTCAACTTCCGCTCACACTCTCTCTGGGACTGCTTGTGCTCCAGATTGTCCCCTGGGCCAGGAAGTATTGACCAAGGAGGAGGGAACCTGGACATGTTGTTGGTCATGTCATTGCCCCCCGGGGGAGCTGGCAGTGAACCAGGCAGCTCCACACCAGTCCTGGTTCTGATTCTCCACGTGGCCAGCCCCCTTGCCTCTCAAGACAGCTCAGCAAGACGGTGGCCTTCCACCCTGCCTGCCATGGACACTCCGTATCTCTGACTCACAAGTGGAGCAGGGATGGCAGCCCAGATAGTCACATCCTGAGCGGAGGAAGCTGGGAGCATCTCAGAGCATCCTGGGTGGTGCAAAATGCTCACCTGCTGACATTAAGATGGATGATTTGAGCCTACCCAGAGTGACTGCGGAGGAAAGGCCTGGCTATCTATTTGTGAAAGACCAGCCATCTCAAATCCTGTGGAGCTCAGTTCTGCCCCCTGGGACAGGTCCCCACGAATTCTTGTTGTGTTGTTGTTGGATCTTCAAGTTCACTCCATGGTGATTGAAATCGGGTGCCTCAACTTCCAGTGTCCCACTCCAGACCTCCGAGTGTGGCCAGATGAGCCCACAGCCCTACCAGGTGGGGGCCAGGTGCCAACTCATCTCATAGTCCATCCAGGGCTTCTCCCACCAGGATCTTGGGTTACCACGAGAATATTTAAAGCTCTGCAATGGCTTTTTTTTATGTAATAACTTTTTTTTTCTTTTGTGAAATGTCATGCTTTTAATTTTAGAACCGTCCATGGAGACCACACTAGAAAAAAAAGGTGACATTAACTCCTTTCTCTCTGTTCGCCAGTATATTTTTCACTTTGTGATGTTGATTCCATTTATATACAATTTGGCTACCTCTCTTCTCCTAATGCTTGTTTTCATTCTTAAAATTTTAAATGGAAATACCCGAGCCTTGGTACAGATCCCATCTGTCCCCTAATTATCTAGGCCTATGGGACCTGGTAACCCAGTTCGAGCTGCGAATGAACCCCAAGGTGAGTAGTTTGAATCCACCAGCCGCTCCTCAGAAGGCTTTCCATTCCTGTAGAGATTTATAATCTTGGGGAGCCCAGAAAGGGCAACTCTGCTCTGTCCTTTGAGGTCACTGTGAGTCTGGAGGGACCCATGGCAGTGCGTGGGAGGTAAACAACTACACAGACGGAGATAGAAGTGTGTCTACCATCGTGGAATGTTGGCGGGTGGGAGAGGGGGTGGAGTGTGGCCTGCAGTCTTTTAAGCAGTCCTTTCAGCAGTTTAAGGGGCTGATTTTAAGCCTGGAACTGAGGTTAGCAAGAGCAAAAAGCAGAGTGGTGCCCAACATTTGCAAAAGACTGCTGCTGTCTGACAAATCCTCTGTAGGAGCCCCAAAGACCGACAATGCTGACACTAAAACAAAGCAGAGAAAGTGGGGGGGGCAGGAAACTAGGGTACCAGAAGCAGAATGACCAGAATGCAAGTCAAGAGGTGTCAGCGTCTTCTGGAACATGCAGCTGGTGTCCCTGGAGCGTGCCCCATTGGACGTCGCTGGCTGTACCAAGGCTCACCAGAAGCGCCCTCAGAGACTGCGTCCCAGTGTAAGAGACCCCGCACTCCACCCCAATGATACTTTGCCATCAAGACACTTTTCAGGACACCCAACTTCTGGTTCTGAATTCATGGCTTGTCTGCAGACGCCCAAGGATCTCTAAGGGCTTTCTCAAATCCCAGGGAAACGATTCCTTCGGAAAAGACCCGAATGTCTCTCAAGATTCCTGGGGCAAACCTAGGCCATCTCTCCACAGCACTTGCACGCAGCCGCCCTTGGTCTGCACCCGCAAAGACCGACAGTCTCGGGGTCCCTCAGGGGGCAGCTCCGCTTTGCCTGACAGGACCAACGTGCATCGGAGTCACCTCGACGGCAGTGGGGCAGGGGCTTTGGGCTGCTCAGCCTGCGGATTTGGGACAAGATGGTTGGTGTGGTGGGACCATTTCAATGTGGGGTGACTGACGGCATCGCCTACAGGGTAGTAGCATCCCCACCTCAAGGGGAACAGCCAAAAAGAGCCCCCAAAGCCAAGAGACCCAACCCCGGCCATTCTGACCCATAGCGACACCACAGGACAGTCGGTCAGCCTTTGTGGGTTTCTGAGACCGTCACCCTTTCACAGATGTGGAAAGCAATGTCTCTCTCCCGAGGAGCGGCTGGTGGTATCAAACTGCTGACCTCGTGACTCCCACCCAGCACAGCATGTCACACACACACACACACACACACACACACACACACAAACTAGAGCTCCTCAAAGCGTCCCCAGATGCTGTCCAGTGTCCCCTGGGAAGAGAGCACCACACTTGATTAAGATCCACGGTCTCAGCCGGTCAGTCTCTGTTGTGTATGATGCCGGCCCGTCAGCCCCGGCTCGTGGCCACTCCAGGCAGAGCGGAGAGGGAAAAAAAAAAAAAGCTGCCCAGTCCTGCTCGTGCCCTGTAATCCACTGTGGAATGGATCACTATGATCCACTGGGTTTTCTCTGCTGAGTTCAGGCAGTCCTGGTCTGTCTTAGCCTGAAAGACCCACTGACACCTGTTTGGGGGTCACAGCCCCACATCAGTCGTCGTCTACCAAATACACTCAGTGGTTGTGGGTGACCACGAGACCCATAGGCTGGAATGGAACCCAGGTCCCCCCAGCAGAAGGGATGGTCATATGGTGTGTGTGTGGGAGGGGGAGGTTTGTCAGGGGTGTGTGAGAGGTCCTTGAGGGCGTGGGGGTAATGGAGTCACAGGAGGGGAGAGGAATGGGTTAGGTGGGTGTGAAAGGTCCCTTGAGGGGGGAGGATGCGCCTATGAAGGGGGAGGAGATGGGACAGGTGGACACGAGAGGCCCTCGAAGACAGGGAGATACATGGTCACGGGAGGGGGAAGGGATAGGTTATGAGAGAGCAGTTAAGGTTTACTGTGCCAACCTGGCCCATAAACACATGTGGGATTAATTGAAGAGTGGGCTGATAAATGGCTTGGTGAACCTCGCCTTTCTACTTTTCGGGTCTCTTGCTCTCTGATGGTCGGATCAGGGTGCGGCTGCCTTAGCCAGTTCCCTGCTTCAGCTGGCCAGGCTCACTTCCTGCGAGACATCCCTGAGGAGAAGCCAGCTGGACCTGCTGATGCAGCCCTGGGTGCTGGAGCAGCCGTGAGGAGACCCCTGCCAGCACTGAGATGCTGACACGCTCACCGATTCGGCTTTCCTCCTGCAGCCGGCATCAGTGCGTGTGTTTTGTGAGACGGAGGAGGACTTATGGGTAAAGTGACCAGATTTTAACATTGGTAAAGCAGGACACCAATGACCGAGGGGTCGGGGGAAGGGGATATTTCCTTCCCATTCTCCCACTGTTCCCTAGCTTCTCGCACATTCTTTCCAAAAATTGGGGCTTTTTAAAAACGTCATGGGATGCAAGAAAAGTTATTTAAAAATCAGGCTGTCCCACCAAAAGTGGGACATCTGGTCACTTTACTTGGGGGCTTGGCCAGCACTGGGTTGGGATGCTTTCTAAATGTACACTTGCCCTTTATCTAACCTCTCTTCTACATCGGGGTTTCTGAGGATTTGTTTACCCAGACTCCCACAGGTCAGGTGGCTGAGACAGGACTCGGGGGTGGTGGGGTAGGAGGTGGTGGACAATGAGTCGGTCTCACAAAGTGGGGGTGGGGGAGAGGGACAGGTGGAGTGAGTGGTCCCTGAAGGTGGCGAGGGAGCGGGGAGAGGAGGGTGGGATTGGGAGAAGGGTGGGTGAACGAGGTCCGGCAGGGGCAATGGGTGCGGTGGCACTGTCCGGCCGACTCACCATCCACTCCAATTTTGCCGTCGCCATCGGTGTCACCTGCCTGCATGAACTCCTTGGTCTCCTTGTCTGTCAGCACCCGGGCAGAAGGGGAGAAGTTCTGCAGAAACAGCCTGTGGGAACAGCGCCGAGTCTGGGGCTGCCCGGGACAGCTTGGAGCAGCCTGCATGGCCAGGGAGCCAGAGCCCTGCTGTCCCTGGGGGTCCTCAGACACAACGGGGCCGCCTTGAGAGAGACCCGGGACAGCATGTCACCTTGGAGAGGCTGGACACTTTGGGTTGACCTTGAAACCCATAGGAACCCCAAAGACTAGGCCCTTTATCCTCAGAGAACATATTGGACTATGTCCTCCCCTCCCCTCCCCCCCACAGTCCGTGTTGAGATCCTATGACTGTGCTCCTGTGATTAAAGAGCTCAGCTGCTCACTGGAAGGTTGGCAGTTCGAACCTAGCAGCTACACTGAGGGAGAAAAAGGAGGCTGTCTGTTCCAGGAAAGATTCACCCAAAACAAAACGAACAAACTTCACTGCCATTAAGGCGGTGCCAACTCATAGGATCAAAGCCCAACTAGTAACCAAGATGCCATTAGGGCTTCTCCCAGCAAAGGTGGCAGTTTGGAAACTCATAGGGGAGGTCTCCTCTGTCCTGTGGGGTTGCAGCCTTGTTAACAAAAGATCCTATCAGAGCAGGAGGGCTCCTAGCCCTTAGCATTTCTGATGTCTCCACAGAGCAACGCAGACACCGAGAGCACACCTGGAGGAGGAGGCCACTCAGGAACTTCAGGGACTGCCCCTGAGAGCTGATGTCTGCAGACCCTGGACATAGTCCTGGCCCGGAAAGCCACCCCACTCATGTGTTTCTGCCTGGACAGTGCCAAGGGACAGGGGTGTGCCCATTGCCAGCCCCGGGTCCTGTCGGAGAAACCTTACGTCAGCTCTTCTTCCTCAATGAAGCCACTCTTGTCCTGGTCCAGGATGGCAAACACCTTCTTGATGTGGTCTTTGTCTTTGCTGGACAAGCCCACCTTGGAGAAGAAGGTTTTGTAGTTGAAGCTGCCGGGATCTGAAAGACACAGGGCCCACACCAGCGATTTGTTGCCGTTGTTTTTAAGTGGAGATGGTGTCGTAAGGCACCCCTGGTGGCGTCGTGCTTGTGCAGTGGGCTTGAACTCTAAGGTCGGCAGTTTGAAACCACCATCGGCTCCTTGGGAGAAAGAAGAGGCTGTATACTCCTGTAGAATTACAGTCGCCACAACCTACATGGCAAGAGGCCGGGTTCGAGTGGGAATCCATGTCGGTGAATTTGGATGTACCTTCCTGTGCTTAAACACAGTCGGGAGAACCTGGGACATGGCAGTGCAGCAATTATCACCTGAAGAATTTGACGCACGACTCCCTGGCTTGGAACTCAATGGCCAAATGCACCTATCAGGTTGGCATGGTGGGTAAACACGGGACCAGTGACAGTGTCTCCCTCAGGAAAATGACGAAACCAGCCAATGTGTTAAGTACCCTTGCTCCTTCTACAACAAAATAAAGCTGAAGAGTGGAGTGGCGGGAACTAGACCCCGTGTTCCCGGTGAGCACGGAAGCAGGAGGTGAGTGGACTGGCAGTCCCACCTCTGCGGTCACAGTCACGTCGCCATCAGTAGGCCCAGGGGACGGAAAGACTGGGAGAAGCTCCACTGCCTGAAACCCCTCTGGCCTGAAATAAATGGTACTTTAGGTAACGATTAAAATTTTTTTTTAAGAATTTTTTTTTTTTTTAAGAATTTGACATTGGTGGGGAGCAGGGAGGAGAGAAATGAGGAGCTGATCCCAAGGGTTCGGTGGAAGGTAAATGTCTAGAAAAAAACGAGAGAATAGGTGTGCATATATGTCGGATACGATTATTGTATGGTTTGTAACAAGAGTTGTAAGAGGCCCCCATAAAATGAATTAAAAAATAATAAATAAAATAGAACTTGGTGCATGAACAATGTGCCTGTAGGTGGGAAGTTTTGCGCCTTGGAAGGCGTCTCCAAGGTTCCAGGGAGAGTCCCCACGATGGGCTCTCTGAAGTCTGACGTTTGGAACCGGGGCTCCACAGTAAGACCTTGAACTTACAGTGTGCTCGGCCACGGGAGAGGCTAGGCATCCAGGACACGACACAGCTTCTCTTTTTAGCTCCCCTTGACAAAAGAACTCACAGAGGCTAAAAAGTCTGTTGGGATCAAGTGGATCCCATCTCCCGAGGAGCCTACAGGATAGAAGAGGACTGGCCCACAGTTCCCTCGCCTGGACACCCTCACAGAGGCAGACTGTCGCTGTGTTCTTCTGAGAACCTGCTGCAGGGTTTGAACCGCAGACCTCCCAGTGAACTGCCGAGCGCTTAAGCACCCCCCTCCGTGCCACCAGGGCTCCATCTCAGGGAAGGGACGTGGCTGTGCAACGGTGGCTAAGTGGCGAGTTGGTGCCGTGTAGTTGACAGGTGGCACGGATGGTTAAGCGCTGGAACTCACCAGCAGGTGGACGGTTCAAACCTTTCCAGAGGCAGCTCAGAAGTCTGGCCGGGGGATCTGCTTCCCCCAGGTCACCCCCTTGCAGACTCGAGGGAGCACTTTTCTGCACACTCGGGGCCAGCCGGACTCTGTTTGGACCAGATGTGTCTAACAGCAGCAACCAGACCAGAGGACCTGGGCCGTCAGAGTCCTGGGCCCGGGCACTTCACCTTGACCCCATGCTGTCCTCCAGCTGGCCGGCTGCCCGACAACCCCATGCTACAGGAGGAGCTGTGTCTCTTGGCGGGAGGGGTGGGGAGCAGGTACTGGAATCTACGAGTCCAGCCTTCCCCATCTTCTCAGTCCTTGCCACCTGGAAGTCCGAGCGTCCATCTGTGGGAAGAGAAGAGCCCCCTCACCTTTGCAGCTGGACAGGGCCGCCTCGATGTCCTTCACGGGGACAATGTCCGTCATCGCCATGGCTAGGCCGAAAAGTCGCAACCAGTGAGATTGAGTCTGTCCCAGGAAAGAAAAATATGTCTAAATCGTCCAGGGTTCATGAGGGCGGGAGAGTGGGGGGCGGGGGGAAGTGAGCTCAAGTGGAAAGAAAATGCTTCGAAAGCAAGGATGGCAATCTATGCACACATCATCTTGACACGCTGCGTGGACGGGTGGCTGCTGGTAAGAGCTGTCAGAGGCCCCCCTAAAGTGATTAAAAAAAAAAAAGATTGAGTCTATCAGCCATCTGACGTCCACCATCGGGGGAAAGAAAGGGAGAGAGGGGAAGGGAGTCAGAGAACTCATTTTACAAAGAGAGCGGCGCACAGGGATACAGGGGACGGGCAAATCCACCGCCATCACATCCAGTCTGACTCACAGCGACACCCCTGCCGACAAGTAGAACTGGCCTTGTGGGTTTCTGAGGAGGGAAAGCTTTAGGGGAGCAGGAAGCCTCGTCTTCCACCTTTGGAGCAGCTGGCGGGTTTGAACGGGTGACCTTGCGGGTTGGCATGCCAGTGCACGCGCAGCCCACGATGCCAACAGTCCACAGCCACCAGAGAAGCAGTCCACAGCCACCCTCCAACAAAGAGGAGACCTCGAGGGGGCAGGGGAAGGAGTGAGAAGAATGGAAACGGAAGGGCGGAGGGGAGGGCCGAGGGGGCTGGGGTGGGTGGGTTTGAACTCTTGGTCCTCCAGTTTGTCCCTGCCAATCGAAACGGAGAGACCCAAGCCCACTCGTGTGGAGTCAGTCTGGACTCAGAGGTAGCCTGGAAGACGGAGTGGCACTGCTGCATGTCACGTGGTCTCTGAGGAAGCAGGCGGCCTCCTCTCTTCATCCTGCAGAGCAGCTGGTAGGTTCAAACCCCCAACCTCTTGTTTGGTAGCCTAGAGCTTCGGCACGGCGCCACCAGGGGTCCCTTTCTTTGTCCCCGTGAGTGTCCTGGCTCAGTGGAGGGTGATGGGAAGCCGCAGGGCAGAGACAGGAAAGCCCTGTCGTCGGGGCAGGTCCATGCAGTCCGGGGATGGGAGACGCACACTTGGTCACAGTCCCAGCTGCTGATTTTGCTGACTTAGCCCGGCCCCCCGCCAGGGGAGCCCAGCAGACACCCCGAGTGCAGCCCAACACCAGGCCTGGGGTGCTCGGCTGCCAGCTGGCACGGAGCTCTGGGTTTAATCAGGGAGAGTGGGTTCCTGAGCCACCTCCACCCCCCCCCCGCCCCCCACCATGCCCAGCAAAGGCTTTTGAAACTGGGATTTGGTTCCAGACAGGAAGGATGGGACAGAAAAGCATCCTATGTCATCATTATGACTATGCAAACAAAGCCAGAGACAGTCGCGCCAAGAGGGGACCCTGTCTGAACCCCAGGGGTCCCCCAGGCAGTAGAGTTCTGGCCGTTCTGGGGGGAGCTCAAAAG
>PVJH01046161.1:0-11983 GCA_004026705.1 Nesogale talazaci | reverse complement strand
AAAAAAAACAAGGGTCCACAAGTTGATGGATATGAATAAGTGTTTCAAAATGCTGTTGTACTGAAAACTCTCAGTCGTCTATGCCAGGAAATTATTCACAGGTCCATTTTACCTGTCTCTGCCCCCACCTTTTTACCTGCAGTGAGAGTTCTTTGGTAGGAGTTAGTGACTTTGGCTCGAAGACCCTCATGAAATAATTCACTGCTCTTACAATGTAAAGATACATAATGAGGGGTTTTGTGTAGGATGTTGGCATTCAGTGTGGGTGACTATAGGCACTTCAAGGAGGAAGTCGGACTTGCTAATCAATGGAAGTGGAGCTAAATGCCTTTGGGCTGTTAATGGGCACTTGATTCAGGAATTTGGGTTTTCTGTCCCATTGAGCTTGGTTGGACTGAATGTCTCCAGATTAAGGCTTACAGTAGAGTAGCAAGCCTCCTTGGGCATTTATTAGCAGGCTTGAAATTTAGAATATGTCTGGCAAACAAGTCCACCAACCATTTCTCACTGACACTACTTGTTAGTTTCCTTTTTTATTTAAATTAACAGTTTTATGGGAACATAATCCAAATATCATACAATTCAGTAGTTCAATCATATCAGGAAGAGGAGTGCAATTATCACCACAATCAATTATACTACATTTTGTTTGTCTTGTTATCAAGAATTTTTTCTGTTGTGTGTGTGTGTGCGTGCATGTGTAGCCATTGCAATGGAGATTAGAAACTAGAGAGGCAAATTAGAGAACATTAATTAAGATAACAAATGCATGTGAAAGTTCGACCTTGTGTAAGCACAGTCAAAAAAGATCCCATGCATTTGAATTATGGTACTGAAGAGTACAGAAGGTACCAGGGACTGCTTGGAGTTAGAATGCTCCTTAGAGGCAAGGATGGTGAAAACTTTATCTCATGTACTTTGCACATGTTGTCAGTAGAAACCATTGACTGGATAAGAACACCCTGCTTGGTAAAGAAGAGAAGCAGAAAAAAAGAGGAAAGTCCTTACCAAGATGAGTTGACACAGTGGTTACAGTAATGAATTCAAGTATAACAATTCTGAGGATAGTACAGGATTTGCCAGTGTTTCATTAGACTATAGGAAGGGTAATTATGAGTCAGAACTAAATAGATAACACATATTTGGGGAAGAAGAAAATTTACCAAGACATCAATATGTTTCTCTCTAGCTATTTTAGATATTCTCAAATTTTAGATATAGTATATACAATACAATTGCACCAATTTTGATTTTTATCAGTATGATTGGATTAAGGGTTCCAACTTCTTCATACCTTCCTTAATATTTTATATTAGGAGATTCTTATTTTGTACTAAAATGGACATAAAACATTGTTTACCAGTGTTTGAAGTTAAATTTATCTATTGATAATATTGAGCATTTTTAATATTTTAGTTGTGTTTCCTCACCCACAAATTATCTTTTATATTCTTGGAGCATTAAAAAGCAAACAAGTTTTTAAAATTTAATGTTTAAAATTAAAATTTAATGTTTTAAATTAATGTTTTAAAATTAAATGTTTTAAATTAAATTAGGTGTTTAAATTAATTTCTCTATTAGCATAATTTAAGACAATTATGGGTACCACTGCTTCATAAGTCAAACATGTTGGAAATATTTTCTCCAGGTTTACAGTTTGTCATTCAACTTTGTCTGAACAGAAGAATCTCAAACATTTCCTATATGCAGACAAGAAAGCCATAAAGTAACTATGCTTACTAATACCTACACAAACAAATTTCAACAATGCAAAGTTTGATGAACTATAAATTGTCAAAAGTTATGTGCACAATAATATTGGTTTTGTAAAATATAATACATACACACAAAATGATTATTTATGATTGATGAATAAGTAATAGTCAGTAGAGAAACAAAACCATTGAGAAGGGATCCTACTGACGTGGGGAGGGCTGCTATGGAAAATGAGTTCCGGTGATTTCAAGCAACAGGGACATATGTAGCTCTCTCCTCTCAGAGGAAATATGTTCATGGAGGCACCTGAAACAGGATATGGATCTATGAACAGGTGCTATATCCAGCTGTGATATGTTACCATTTCCACTTTGTGGATGTTTCAGTTATTTAATAGACACATATAAAAAATAAAGAGCTCAACAAAATATCTGCTCCATAATTCATATGCTATCAAACTCCAAACTATTTTGAAAAGAAAGAAATTAAAATTCAGGTTGAGGGAAGGAAACATCTTTTTATTCAATTTTCCCCATGAAATTAAAAAAAAAAAACTTTACTGTACTCCCAACCCAGTGCCCATGATTTTTACTTCATTTAATTGTTTTTTTTCCCTTTGAACATCTATTTCTGGTGTTCCATAGAATACCCTCTGACAGGCAAATATTTTGTGACTTAAAAATGGGATCAGAAAAAAATGAAAAAGTTATAGCTCACTGAAGTTATTGTGAAAATCAATGGCTTTGGTAAGAACATAAAGAACCTGGAATTCCTGGCCTTTTTTAAGTAGCAAAAATGGATTAGTAAGTAATTCAGAACACTTGTGCCCTTAACATCACCTCGATATCAGCATCATCTCTCCAAGAGACCTTGCAGGAGAGTTATTGCTATAGATAACTTAAAATTTTTCAACAAGACATACTTTTGCTATTCCTCCTTAAATGTATTGCTCTGCAAGGGGAAATAGCCATTTTTAAAATAGAAAAAGGATTCCTTCACAGGGTTTCCTTTGGCCAGTTATTTTAAATGAACTGATTTTCTTTGCCAAACAGTAAACAACCTTACTATTTAATGGAATTAGCATACAACTTGTGAATGTATTTTATTTACTCATAAGGCTGGAATGGTTTAAAAATAATCATTATAATGCACAAGAAATTGCGCTACAGAAGTTCATAATTTGCCATTGTAGGATTATATATATATACATATATATATAAATACTATTTTCATTTGGCTCAGATGTTTCTTAGTTACTCTGCAAGGATAGCAGGCGCTAAAGCTAATTATTTCTACGGAGATTTGTAACATTAAAATGCATTCATACATTATGTTTTCAGATGAGAAACGAGCATGTTTCCTACATCTGCATCATCCAACAGCCCACAGGGTGACAATTGTTCTTCCCATTTTACAAAAGTTTCGAAAAATCAATGACATGGTATTGGTCTGGGTCACAGAACATGTGAAGGACAAAGCTGAATCAACAACCAGGATAGGCAAGTCCAAGTTCAACTCAGCCTTACATGGATAAGAGAAATGAAGGCTCACACATTGAGTAGTTTTGAAATACTACTTTGAAAAACTACTACTAATACTAGTACCAATACTAATACTACTTTGAAATACTGCTCTGAAATACTACTTCATCTGACTCTCACATCCTTCTCACATGAATTGGGAATCACACCTACTATTCCTTTCATTCTCTTTGAAGACACCAGATGATTGCCATGCAAAACATCTAGCACAGTATCTGGCATGCTGGAAATGGATATTATTTTTAGCATTTTGATTTATTGTTAAAGAAAGATAACCTCATCTTGATCCAAAATAATATTCAGTTTAACAATAAAGAGGCAATACATTGTTCTAACCTATATGTACTTTCACTAAAGACTCTTGCTGAATAATTGGCATCTTAAAGGAAAATATTTGAGGAATACACAGCATTTTCCCTCAGAATGTAACACAGTAAAAGTGATCTTATATACAGGAGCAGGAAAAACTTGTTTCATTTTGCTCCTTCATTGAGAGGATAATGTGAAGCGTTGGAAGTTAAAAAGGTATGTGTGACTATTACTTGTAACTGCCAGCTGAATAGATTCCAGAGTAAAGAAGCCTTTTTAGAGACGTTTCCTCTTTGTGCCTGACAACTATACAAAACACAAAGCAAACTCACTGCCATCTAGTCAATTCTGACTCATAGTGACCCTGTCGGACAGAGTCAAACTGCCCCCATGGGTTTTCAAAATTGCGACTCTTTAGGGAATGAAAGCCTAAACATATTGCTGAAATCAATGGTAGCGTGGCAACAGTAGTGACCTTCTTAGAAGATTTGGCCAGTCTTAAGACCATCATTTATTAAATGGGGGATATGTCATGAATTGTGCAATGAATGGATATTCCAGGAGACTCTCAATTTCATATGATTCTATTTCTTTTCTATAATTTGCCTTAATAAATATCAAGGTAATGTCATGTAGATGTATCTGTTTCAATCACAATTTGTCAGAGAGAAATTTTTCATTTTTTGTTTGATAAAATTAGTCTTTTTGTATTGGGTGTATGTGTATCTAAACATGTATAACATAGTCAATGCCAGACCCAAAGTTATGAAACAGACTTTAGCATGTTAGTGTAGCTTTACTTTGAGTGTTCTAGGAGGACTCTCTTTACTTCTTTGAGCTGAGGGAAGAATACTACTTAAAATCTAAGAATGACTGAATACGATAAGCCATCAGTAAATATGACATGGCAATTATCTGGAAGCCAATGGGTGTTGATGCAGAATGGGTGCATTTTAATGAGTAAGGAACATCACTCTCAAAGCTCCTTGCAAAAACAAGACACTACCAAGCAAAACATCTAGTATAGTGTCGGCCATACAGTGAATGTGTATTGTTTATAGCATTCCAATTTTTCTGATGACTTAAATTACTTGCCATTAGTATTTCAAAAACTAGAGTATAAAGCAGTCATACCTTGGAGTCTTTGTGTTTGTTTGTTTGTTTCTTGAGCATGAACGTAGATTAGGGCTGACTTTACTGGTGGCATCTTAGACATGCTTACCTGGCATATCATAGACAACCAATACATATTTATAGAGTGATTGAGTCCTAAAATAATTGTATCAAATGGAAATAAACAATGTATTCCACATTTAAGAAAATCAAATGTAAGTTGTGCAGGTTGAGATACAAAGAAGATTTAGATGAGTTTCAAACCATAATGGAACCTAACTCTGCAAATTGCCATTCACACCCTACAGATGGTTGCACTTTAAAAATGTATTCTTGAAAATGTGATTGTGTGAGACAGAACTGGAACTGTCATTCTGGTTTACCTAAACTGTCATCAAACTAATTAATTCCAATGATCCAAAAAAAATATTTTTCTCAAATTCCATTTGTTATGAGAACTGGAAGAATACCATACAACAAAATGTTCTATAGCATTGCTGGACTCAAAGTAGTGGTGCATAATTAGGAAGCATGACAAATACCTTTGCAAACCCTACCAGTCATGAACAGAAACGTGGGAAACATCTTAGAATAGAGGACCTTGGTGACTTAAGAATTGCTGGTTACTGATTTTATTGTACAAGAGTTATAGAACTAGATATAGCAATCCAAAGAGCTAAGTTCATTCTCAGTAAGCAATTTGATCCTGAAGGTACAATTTGATTCTTCAAAGGTACCTGGCGCCACCTAAATTTTGTACCCTACGTCATCCCAGTTCTCATTCTACTCCTAGCTCTTCAAACACGGTCCTTTCTGCCACTTACTTTTCTGCCTTTTTCTTTCAGGCCCTGCTGCAAAAAAGAAGTATGTCAGTTATAATAACCTGGTTATCTAAGCCGTTCCATCCGATGGGACCATGGAGGAGGAAGACCTCCAGCTTTCTGTCACCCTACCTGGCCTAGGACTCTTTTGGTCCTGCCCACTCCCATCACCAGAGGAGCTTCACCAGTGGGCAGTTACAGGAGACCAATGATAGAGGATCCAAGTGTCCTACACAGCTGCTTTATGAAATATCCTTACTTTATCTTGGCTTAATAAGTCAGTGGCATCAGCACTGCCAAACCGGCTGCAATCTTGGACCTTCCCTCCCAATGGGAATGTTGAGACTTAAGTTCCGCCTAGGCTTTTGGGGGTGAACGACCAGCGAGCCACAGTGACCGTTTTGGGGCTGACCCGTCTTTTTATGTATGTACTCCCAGGCTGCAAGGTTTTGAATTTTTTCTGTACAGTTTGTGAAGACTTTTGCATTTTGCCATCTGGTGTCATACCTTGGTTCACTGTTTGTTTTTGAATGCCCTGTTTTCATATAGCACTATTCTCCAGTTGATGGACTATTTGGGAAAAACATTTAAAAAAATGAATTAAAAATATCTTGGTATACGAGAACAAAAGACACACGCCGGTATACCTCTGTGTAATGATAATTATGGTACCATTGAAAATCATGTTATTTTTTTTTAAGATAAAACAAATATTTAAAGACCAAAAACTGTGCGGAGGAAGTTTGCCCCACCTATCTTTGATTGACAAATGATAGACTACAAGAAAGGAAGGTATTGGCTGAACTAAATAGAGGTCTTGATCTTTGGAATGCATGCCTGTAATGTATTTTACAGTACATGTTAATAATTTATGTTCAATATTTGTATTTGTGTTTTCTTTTCTTATTTTATTTAGGGTATATGAATATTTTGCAATAATTTTAGTAATTATTAAGCTATTTGAAGAAGAGAATATGGATTTTTCATGTCTTGAGGTTTTGTTCATGCCCCCTATGACTGACCAGTGTGATAAGGACTTAAAAAAACAAAAACAAAAAAAATACAAAGCATGTATGTTTTCTACTGTTTGTAATTAAGTACTTTCGTTAATCTTGCTGCTTATGTGCCAATTTAGTGGAGATTTAAAAAAAACCCCTTGCTGAAAATTTTCCCTTTCCATTCTCTTTCAATTCTGTGATATTGTCCAAGAATATATCAATAAAATACTTTGTTTAAATTTTTTATTTTCTGCAATAAATACTTTCAGTTGTTTTTCCCCTTTCAAGTTACAATGTACTTCATAAAGGCCTGAATTAGGGGACAAGGTCAAAAACTAAACTTGTTAAAACCAGATGCTTTATCTAACAACCAAAGCCTTTCAGATGTCCCCAGGCAGTGCAAATGGTGAACACACTGAAAAGTCAGGAGCTCAAATCCACCCAGAAATTCCTGGGAAAAGAACCTTGTGATTTACTTCCTTTACAAACTAGCTGATGAAACGCAAGGGAAGAAGGCGCCACTCTATAACACCTGTGGAGTCACCAGGAGTCAGGATCAATTCAGTACCAACTGCCGTGGTGTGTATCTGGCATACGTTATAAACTCTGCCACGTTAAAGCTTTCTCCTAGAGAAAGACTGTTCTTTTCCAAGACCAAGAAACTCACTGCCGTAGTCTTGGGCCTCAAAGTGACCCCTTTAGACAGAGGAGAACTGTTCTGCCACTGTAACTTTATGAGATAAGGAAGCCCCAAGTTTCTCTTGTGCAGCAGCTGGGGCTTTCAGACAGCTGAGCTCGCAGTTAGCAGCCCAATACCTGCTCACTACTCCACCAGGACAACTGAGATCCATGAAGGAAGTCCAGGCCTTAAATCCCGCAAGCATTTACTCCTCAAGTAACCTATCTATCAACAATAGAATAGGTGACAAAAGAATGAGAAAGTAATGGGGGGAGAGGAGGATTATTTAAATATATAGAGATTATAATTTAGTGGGAGGATAAGTATCTCAACAAAAAATATTTTAAAGTTGAAAAGTTGCCTTTGAACCAACTCTGACATGCCAAGCCCCTTATGTGTCTCTGCTAAATTGTGTTCCAAGAATTTCCAATGGCTTATTTTTCCAGGTTTATGCCCAAGTCTTTGTTCCAACTGAAATCGAACCCCCAAACTTTCTGTTAGGATCTAAGAATATGAAACTACTCTGAGACCCCCTTCAAGGAGCTCTGGTGGTGACAATTCATGGTCAGCAGTTCAAACACAACAATGTCTCTGCAGCAGAAAGGCAACACTGTTTGCTCCTGTCAGGATTTATAGGTTCTGAAACCCAAAGAGGCAGTCCTGCTGCATTCTGTCATTTCCCTGTGGGTCAGAATTGATCCGATGACAGTGGATCTGAGTTTTAGAGATTCCTTCCAAGTAGAGACCAATTAACTAAGACACACTCTTCAAAGAACACGTGCTTGGGATTTCCTACCTTTTCCGCTTATGGAGCCAGACAACTTGGAGTGGTTCTGCTCCTTCTCCTGCTAGCTGCCCTGTCCACAATGACAGAAACTTTCTGAATCTTCAACAAGAATTCTACTGTTAACTGAGTCCTGACCTACCACCAACTTCAGAGACTATGTAGACCCAGAGAGAAAAATCTATGCAAGGTGCTTGGAAGATGCTACCTGGACATCTTGATACAGGTTTGCTCTTATTAGCTACTACTCTAATTAGCTACTACTTAACTACTCTTAGAATGACGACTTCTACCAGTAGCAGGCATCAACACAACAGTGGTCATTGGATTTTTTTCTTAAAATTAAAATTAGGTAGTTTTGCTCAAGTGTTTTCACACTGCAGACATGAAACCAGATTTGTAGACCAGGAAATATAGGTTGTCTTCTGGCTGTGGTATAAAAAAATTCTTTGCAACTAAATTACCTAAGACACTGGCTGAATTATTCAAAAATACAATCAGGTGTATGAAGATGTTGGGGAAGTCATTCTATTTAGGACTGCAAAGTTTTCCTTTGAAAGATCATTGTTCTATGTCTTAACCCCAGGCTAGCACCGAGAGAGGAAGAATCATGATAATGACAATAATAAGAGCTAAAACTTCTAGAATTTAATGTTAAAGGCAATGTTCTAATTACTCTGTGTTTTAATTTATTAAGCCCTCAAAATGAGGTTCTAGGCACTACCTCAGTCCTGCCCCCAACTCAGTAGTTGAATGAAAGCATGCCAGTGGCCATAGGAGAGATGTAGTAGGGAAAGCACTATCAACACAAGACAGCATACCGAGTATCAGCTCTCTAAACTTCCTTGATCTTCCCCAAATGCATGTATATCAAGCATAGTCCACATCAAGGTCTTGGCAGTAGCTGTTCTTTTGCTGAAAACAATTTCTTCGCACCATACTCCCTACCTCCACATGTACACACAATGTCTGAGTGAATCAACTTTCTCTTTTTTCCTGCTAGATTCTGCTTTAGACATCATTGTGTTACAAGTCTTTCCTGACTATATTTAAAAGTGAAATCTCCTCTCCAATATAAACAATGTATATTTTGCTGATGCTAATAATCATAGTGTGAAGCACACAGCTCATGGAGACTCAATATTCAACAGAAAGAAAAACAATTCTGCCCCATCATATGCCATCCCAGCAGTAAGCTGGAGAACAGATCTTTGTCTTCCATCGGGCATTCCGTGACTGATTTTGAGTAGAGTGCGAAAACTGTATTCCTAATGCACCTTATTGGAAGCGCTGCTTCACCTGCTCAGCATCACAGCAATATGAAAGCATCAACTGGCAGACGGGTGGTCTATATGTGAAGAATACAACTTGGGTCTCCCAAATGAAAGGAAAAAATTCTATCGCTGAGCCATTGATGTTTACGAAATGAGTCCATTACCATGCTTTGTTTCTCATTAAAGCAGTTGTCATTACCTGCACTAGGTATTTGTTTTGTCCACCCCTTTCCACAGTAAGATCCAAAGATTAGACATCATTCTGCTTTCCTCTCTGTCATGTCCCAGCTGATGACATGGAGAGTCACTGTGTAAATATTTGTCAATGGATGAATGGGAGTAGTAACTCAAGAAGGTTGAAGGAGCGCAAGAGGACTTGCATCATACTATTGTAGCAGGTTTCATAGCGAAAGGACCTGGAACGGAGACTGTAAGGACAAAAAGACTCAAGAAAGGATGAGGAAGAGAAAAGAGAGGTTGAACATTTTATATCCAGTCTGGGCTAAAAATGGGGAAAAAACTACTTTATTAAATGTTTGATGGGGCACTCAACACAGAGAGCAGGATGAGGATTGTTAAAGCAGACTTATCAGCCTCAATGAGTTCCCGAGTGGTGTACATTGTTAACTACTGGACTACCACCTAAAAGGTTGCTAGGTCAGCCCTATTCAGAGGTATCCCAGAAGAAACGCCTGATGATCTGCTTCGAAAGGAAATCAAAATCACCTTGGAAATCATATAAGCAGTCCTATTCTACACACATGGGGTCTCAAGGAATTGGCATCAATTCAATTTTTTAATCACCAGCACAAGAGTAGAGAGTAAGTGACTAGTGGGAGCTACAGACATTGGTGACAGGACAGGATTAACTAAAGTTAACAAGAGGATCATTTCCAGGAGAAAAACCATAACATGAAAAATCATTGAGTAGTAGCACTTGCTGAGGAGCTTGAGGGACATTAGTCTAACTCTGATGTAGTTTCTTGGAATAAGACTTGGCTAGTACAACTTGAAAATGAACTAGCATGTTGTAGGGTGGGCCCCAGGAAGGCCCACCTTGCCAATCACTATTACCAGATTACAGACAGGTGGGCTGGAAAGATTCTAAATTTAGTTTTCATATGGGTGGGAACAGAGAACAGGAGGATTCTACCTCCAAATGCCAATCTCCCCATCTCTTTGTTCTCACAGGATAGACAATAGACTGAATAAAACTGTTTTTTTCCAGACAGACACAAATCCTGAAATGTTAAGTGCAAACAAAAACAAAGTTCTATTTGAACAAAGATCTTTTGTTACAGAGCTTCCATTACTTAGGAACTCTAAGTCGCAGGAAGACAGACTGGGTGTGTAGGTTCTGACCCTTGGTGAGGGTAGGAAGGAAGCATGGAAAATTCATTAATACTCGATAAGTATCAGGTCACTAGCTAACCTAGGCCTCATGAGACTTTGTCCCTGAGCACTCTCACTGCACACTCTGTGAGACAAGACAGAGGGGGTGAGCTCAGTGTCATAGCTATGGAGGATTTCTAGCTAAGATACAGCTAAATAAAGTGTAAAATTCTCCTAACTACATTGTATTTCCATCATAAAGTAATAGTGGACACTTTCAGTCACCTTCTATCAAGTTCCGGGTCAAGTTCATTTTGAGTGGCTGGCTAGTGAAAGGCAATTTCACAGAACGTAAACACAGAAGATATAGGAACTTACCCTCAAATTCTCAGGGTTGACATTTAAAAATCCATTCTATAATACAAATAAGACAATGACAAGACCTCGACAACATCATTTTGCTGATTGTAAAGTTTGAGTCCCTATTAGTTGTTCTATGAATCTTTAACATAAGTAAGTCAACAGCTAGGCTGTGGGTATTTCAGACCAGCCTGAAAGAATACTCTTCCAGGTAGCATGTTGCCAGAGGAAGAGGAAAGGAAAGAAGGTTTCTAAAATCAGAGAAGTCTCTTGGTAGGCCAAATGAAGTGCTGCTTTTGATCTCCTTCACACTTCTTTCAAGACACTTTTTCAGGACTTTGGGATTTGAGTTTAGTCTTACAGATCTCTGTCATCATGGTTTGCATTTGCCCCATTCCACACTATCCTATGGAATTGTCATTTCTACTCTATCCTTAATGATCCTCGTGATCCAAATCAACTGGTCATGGGTTTAGTTTGGTTTAGGTTTCATATTCTCAATATCTCCTCAACACTAAGAACATTGAATATTATGCTTCTCTGCTTGTTATTCTTAACTGCCTGTGTCTCCTACCCTAAAACTCCATAGTGCCCTGTGTTATGTTGCATTCCAGAAGAACAAAGACAGTGATTTTGAATGTGTATGTAAAGAGATTGCTATCAAGAATTAGTTCACATGGTTTTAGTCATGATTCAAGTCCATGAGTCAAATGTAAGCACATGGCTGCTTCTGCCTCCTGAGCTGCAAGATCTGACCAACAGGAAGCAGGAAGACAATTCATCTCTTGTGGCCACCAAGTTGATTGAATTCTTCGTGTGAAGTCTGCAGATGGTTCTTGAGATCAGCAGATCACATAACAGAAGATCCGCAAGCATGATATGAGATCGACATCCAGCAGTAGAAGACATTGTCAGCCTGTACTAAGAGTAGCCCACATCTCAAATGAAAACTTCTTCAGTTGTACCAAGACCAGACTAATTGCTGGGCTGCTTCCTGTCATGGAGTTGAGCACAACTACGTTAGATGATATGGACGAATTGTGGCCCACTCAAGTA
>PVJH01046160.1:0-11983 GCA_004026705.1 Nesogale talazaci | reverse complement strand
GGAAACTATTTTGAAACAGTGATAGTAATTGTGCAAGCTAACGACAATTGAGTTTAGGATCATTCAGAGCAAACCATGAGAAAGTATAGAAGTGTCCCTGTGAATTTCTGAGATTGTAACTATTAACAGGAATAGGAAACCCTGATTATGTCCTAATAAAATAGCATTAAAATATACTTGTCATTCCTTATACTATTCCTGGTTTGACATCTCTTCTCAATCATGGCTTAATATAATGACATATTTTATTATTTTTTAATGTTTATATCCACACTGTCTGTGTTTGGTATGTAGCTCCTTAAATGCAAAGTATATAAACAGGTGGTAGCCAGTAATATAACTTTAAGGATTTCAGTATTGTCTCATTTCAAATGTAGACCGAAAGCAAAAAATGTCTTTTACTTCCCTTCATCAGATATCCTTGGCCACCCTCCTAGTGATTTCAAATTTCAAATTTCTCTTCTTATATTTTTGGTGTTTTCTATGATCCTCTCCCTTATACCCATAAAATCAAACTTACTTCTGTAAGATTAATTTCCATTTTTAGCAAACCAACAGAAGAGAGTAGAATTTCCACCATAGGATTCTCAAGGCCACACACCTTTATGGAGGCAAACTGCCCCATCTTTCTCTCTTCAGTGGCTGGTGAATTTTAGCAAGCGCTCTAAATATTTCCCTACACTATTTAATACTTAATATTATTGTTGTGAGTTGATTGCAGTTCATAGTGACCTTATATGACCGAGCAGGACTCTCACTTACTGTTTTCTCGATGGTAGCGGACACGGGAGCAGATAGCCAGGACTTTTATCTTGTGGAGCCCCTGGCAGATGGGAGCCTTTTATTAGGGGGCTAGCATTGCCTAGGCTTGCAAATAAAGTACAAATGACTCTCTTTTGGCCATTTCTGAGTTTGTCATTATTCTGGTATAAAAACATGTCACTTCAGAAGAGCAGCAGTGAAATCCTAGTCATTAGTCTGTTTTAATTAATGTTATCTAATTTACTTCTCTGACTTCTAATATCTACTGAAATGGCTACACAGAACTCAAAGAACGCAAAATCAAAAGTTTATTTAGAGAGTTAATAGGTTGAAATGACAATGAGAAATGATCCAAGGTAGGTTCTTTCAGGTTTGTTACTAAATGGTGAAGGGCATTTTAAGCCTGACCCAAACACATCCAGCTCAATCTCCCTAGGTCAGTGGTTTTCAACCTTCCTAAGGCTGCCCCACTTTAACAGAGCTCCTCATATTGTGTTGACTATCAACCATAAAATTATCTTGGTTGCTGCTTCATAAGTGGAATTGTGCTACTGCTATTAATCATAATGTAAATATCTGATATGCAGGATGTATTTTCATTGTAACAAAGTGAACATAATTAAAGCACAGTGATTGATCACAAAACAATATATAATCACATATTATGAAATATTTATTTCTAATTATAAATAAATGAAATTTTGTCCTGAAATGGTGTAGCATGGGTTATAGTTTTCACACAGGGTGCTTCTTTATGGGCGTTTCTGCATGTGGGTGGACCCGCCTGGAGATGGATAAAGGAGCAGTGTTGTGGTTTCTAAGACCATCAGAAATATGTGTTTTCCGATGGGCTTAGGTGACCCATTTGAAAGGTCATTCAACCCCAAAAAGGGGTTGTCACCCACAGGTTGAGAGCCACTGCCCTAGGTCAGCAAACCAGGGAATTAAGTGCCCAGAGGAAACCAACTCCAGTAAGCCTCCGCCCCCCACTGTACTGAGGTGCACTTCTGTAGACAGCAAGCCAGATTCCTGCATGAAAGCACTGGACTTTGCTCTGTGGGTTGAGAAGTCCATCACGATGCCTTGCTCTGATTCCTAGTTCTGCTTCTGCTCCTGTGATGTTACAGTGGTCTGCTAGAGCCAGGAGGTTGGCTGCACAGAAATTTTAGGTCCAAAGAACACACTCCATTCCTGGCTTCTACTGATAATCAGATCTTATCACTTCCTCCTCCTCCTCCTCTACTTCTCCTGAGAAGGCTCATTTTGAATGCACCAGGATAGTACTCTAGGCAATTCCTTCATAATTACTCACAGCATACCCTTTCAGTACCTTCCCCTACCTTCTTCCCAGACCCACCTAGTTTATGGCCATTTGTTAGAAGCTAGAGATATTGGCTAGAAGAGCTGCACTAAATAATTCACTACTCCTGCAACCACCAAGAAAGCTAAGCCACTCACAGACTATGTTCGGGATACTGGACTGAAGTTTCAGAGACCACAGCGTTACTAGAGCCATCACATCCAGATCATGGTATAGAGCACAGGAGTGGTGTAGGGACCAGAGAGTAGGTTTCCTGGCCTACCGGCTGAGTAAATCTGAGTGCCTTTGGAGAGGGGTATGTCTTAAAAAGGAGGGTGCCCTTTGCACATTCATCAGCACTAAAGGATCTTTGCACCAGTGTCCAAAGCATTGTCCTATGGTTGAGAAGCAAGGCCCACAGTCTGCCGGCATCGCGGAAGAGACAGTTAGGGCAAAATATTGTATCTGTACATTTCATAACTTGCTAGTTTCCCTAATAAACTCCACATTCTTATAAGTGTTTCTGTAAGTTCTACATGGCTGCTGCAATGGATGATCAAATACAATACAGAGATACAATGCTGTGGGAGAAATGGTGGGTGTCAGAGTAAATTAAAGGCACTTGAAATGTGTGGTAGGGGGGCAGTGCATACCCTCTGCCTCATGGTAACCTTCTTTGAACAGCAGTGGAATTGGATTTGCTTTCACCTTTGTGAAGGCCAGAGGAGGCCACATGTGGCCCCATAGGGCAGTCCTCAACCAAGTTTTTTAACCATTGTGCCACCATCACCACATGATAAAATGTAAATGTTGCATTAAATTGAATATGCTAGACTGGATCCTGAAAAGCATAACTTTGAGATGCGTGTCCTTTTCTGGGGGTTAAATCTCCATGTCAGAAGAAATATGAAATATTCAAAGAGAAGCTACAATCTACACTCTTTCTTTCCTTTTCCCACTTTTCTTTAGTAACTTTTCTCATATTGATATTTTTTTCTCATCTAGGTCCAGTATTTCGTAAAGCAAATGTGGATAAATATTTCACAGAGGCTGACAGTGATATTTCTTTAAACACAAATTTCAAAATCATTTTCTTTCATTGCAGTGAATAATATCAGACTCATTTCTGCTTCAGAGAATATACACTACTTATCCTCTGATCTAGAAAACTTTTGCTGAAAAATTAGCTTCTTGCTATGTGGTGTGCCATAGTTTCCTGAAGCTCTTATAAGAAAATACTATTAAAAATGGTTTAAAAGAATTCATTTTCTGTTAGTTCTAGAGGATAGAAATCCAAATAAATGGTATTGGAATGACTCTCACGTTCTTTCCCTCATCTCTAAGAGGAGTTCCTTCCTATTATTTTTAAGCTACTAGAGAACTATTTCTCAGTTTGTAAATTGATCCTTAAATGCTATCTTCCCCCATTTATAACTGTTCCTTTGTCCTCCTCCTTTTACGAATGCAGCTATCTAGAAGCAGTACTCTCTCTCTCCATTGATTTGATCATTAAGTTAAATAATTATGTGAAGGAACATCCTATTTGCCTCCACAAGCTCACCTTAAGAGGCAAAGGGGTTAGGACCTCAATGAAACATTCCTGGGGTGTACTTGTCCAGTTGTACCAGAGAAACAAATTCACAGAAACTCTTAATTCCCAAAACAGATTGGGTTATTACCACAAAGGACATGGTGTTTGGTAAGGTAGATGGGCAGTAGAAAAGAGGAGGATTCTTGACAAGATGGACTGACACAGTGGCTGATGTTTCAGGTTCAATTTAAGAATAATTGTAAGGGTCACAGAGGACCGGGCAGTGCTTCCTTTGGTTGCACATCAGAACTGACTCAATCTTATCTGACAAGTACAATTCATTGGACAAACCTGTTGCACCAGAACTCTTCAGAGTATGAAAGAGCAGAGACATCGCTCTGAGGACTAATACCCACCTGGCCCGAGCCTTGGAAAATTGAACATTGAAAAAATAGGAGTAGAGAAGAGTCGATGCATTTGAATTACAGTTTTGAAGTAGAGTATTGAAATTGCCATGGGTTTCCAATAGAACAAACAAATCTGTCTTGCAGAAAATACAGCCAGTGTCCTTTCCTAGGCAAGACAAGCCCCTGGAAAAGAGCATAATGCTTGATCAGAGAGAGAAAAAAGAACCTAAAGAAGATATATTGAGTTTGACACCACCATGCAGTCAATCATAACAATAATTGTAGAAATGGGTCAGAATTTGGCTGTTTTTCATTCTGTTGTGCATAAAGCTGCTATGATTGAGAAAGCACTTGACAGCACCTAAGGACAAAAACATAATTGTTTGTAGCAACACCTTTTGATTTACCCTCATACATATGTGATCGATCTAGCAACAATAAGAACATATAGATGGGAATGTATATTTGTTCACTACTGCTATTGATATCTCAGTTCGTCCATTCATTGCTTGCACTACAATTGTAATCTGTGATACGAAACCTGTGGCTCCTCCAAGACTATACTCCTTATTCAGCCTTCAGGTCTGGGTGTAAACTTACTCCAAGGGTTCAATTTCCATCCTAACAATAAATAAGTCTGTAGAGGGGAAAATATCACTAGTGAGGTGCACATGTTAGAAAATAAATAACCAGTTGAGGTCAAAGAGGCAGCATTTTTCCAAGGTTAAATTAAGAAATTTTAGTAAAGAAGAAAGAATAAAAATAGAAAACACAAGACTAAACAAAATAACTGAAGGCATGTTGTGGGGTTTGCAATCAATGACATGAAACTTTATGAATATGAAGTATTCAGTGAAAATCTGATCTTCTCTGTAAACTTTAACCCAACTTACAATTTTTAAATACTCCATGAATGTTTACATAAATGTAAATTCTGTTTATATTTCCCAATTTTCAATAAGATTGATAATAACATTCTTAAATATTCTATTAATATGTAATTTCATTAATTTGTTTAAAGCTAATGAATAATATTGATTTGCCATTATTTTAATCTTAATATATTTTCATTTATTCATTTAAGATCCAATTTCAGTCAACTAATATATAAGCTTCATAAAAGCATGACATTTCCCCCCAGTGCATTTCATTAGATTAGAAAAGTGCCTGTCACTGCACATATGATGAATTATTAGTTATTGAAGATGTGAAAGGCCAGTTATATGTTATCTGCAAATTCCAAAATACATAGTACAAACACTCATGGATTTGTACTTATAATATTTTAGGGCAGAGCTACATCACAATTCTGGGTCAGTCTTGTAAATATTTAGTGATTTATTCATGTATCATTATCAGAGGCAGTCCAGCCCTCATCACTTTATAAAATTTCATAAAGAAACAGAATCCATTGCCACCAAGTTGATTCCAATTTATGGTGATGTTATGAGACAGCTTAGAACTGTCTCAGAGGGTTCTCAAGTTTATGGATCTTGATAGAAGGAGAAGCCCTTTTCTTCCTCCTGTTCAGTGGCTGATTGATTCTAATCACACGAGTGCTTTAACCATTGCATCCCTAGACACCCCCATCATATCATGAGATCAATTGAATGTGATTGAGCTCTGTAAATCACATATATGAAATGCAAGGATTTTGTTTAACAGTTTGAGTGCTAACATGAACTTGAAGAAAGAACACTGACTCATAAAAACAGAATGATATGTATCATTAATGTTATTCACTTTATCTTCAATAGTCTCTGAAAATAAATGTACCATGAAATGTAATTCAGTATATAACTTCAAATGCCAGTATTCATCATTTGATCTGGGTAGCATCTGGGACTGTTATAGGACCAGGAATGACAATAGAAAAAAACTCACCACTATGGAGTCAGTGCTGACTCTTAGCACCCCTTGTGGATGTGTGAGACTGTGCCATTTGTGGGAGTAGAAGACCCACTATGGAACCATAAGCAGATGTGACAGTTTATATAAAAATGTGGATTCATGATTTTTAGGAATATTGTGTTGCTTCTGTTGGTTCTTCACCTAAAGCACTTCTCTAGAGAGAACACCTAAGCCCGGCCCCTCTCTACTGCTGAAAATCAATGTTCAGTATGCTCTTGAGAATGGCTCTTGGCAGGGTCTGTATTTCTCCTTCATTTTACATGCTGTCAGGGTAGGAGCAGCCTATGCCATCCTTCAATTAGCTTTGAAATTAGCAGCATTAAGGGAAGGGCTCATATCACTGAGTTTGTTCAATATCTTTACCCCGAAGGCTGTGTCTTGTTGCATTGTTCGTATTCAGTGAAAGATCACATGATCTTAATGAAATAAGGTGGAAAGTCAAAAGGATTATTTAAACTTTGCCCCTTCTTCATGGTCCTGTGAGTACGTGTGTTGATCAAATAGTTGACATAGATTCTTAGGGTTAGAAAGGAAATGCTTTTGAACAGAGCTGTGGTGAAATGTAACAACAAAATAACAACAAGGCACTCAGCAGTAAAATGTATATTTACTGGGCAATAATCATTTTGAGGGCTGTTTCAGAGATATTTCTGAAGGAATAAATTGTCTACCTGGAGTGCAATGATATTATGCAGGAGACTGTTAGGCTAGCTTATGTGTAGTTAGCAACAGCTTGTATTTAGTTAGATTGTGTCTATTTATGCAAATAATTTTGTTGTGGAATAATTTTACTGGTCTAGTACTTACTAGCATGCTTTTAAAATCTTTTCCTTTAAATGAACCAATGATATCAGGCTCTGACAATATGTATTAAAAGGAAAATATGGCAGCGTAAGGTTCGTGATAGCAACTTGATACTTTATTATGAATAGTTAATATTTTAACACTTTGTTCTTCTTATATTTGCATAAAGAGAAATATTTTAATAGATAAAATGGACTTCCATGGACTGTATGAACCCTTAAAACTGAATCTTGCTTATAGATGTTAACACATCTATCAGTTAAGCCATAATGTTCATGATGTCTGATAAAGTAAGTATAAAATTCATAGAGTATATATTAATTCCCCACTGAAATCTAGAATTAAATACATAACCCTGGATTCAGGATATAATACAGTAAAGTAGCTAAATCATACAGTCATGTAGCTTATAAATAACAACAGCACAAGTCATAACAAATGGCTATTGATGTGTACAATTAAGTGTTAAAGGGTCCAAAAGCTACAGAAACTAAAAATGAAAGACATTAATACCAAAAATGTTGCAAATAATTTTTTCTTCCTCTCTATCCAAGTCACAATAGCTTGACATTTCATGTAGTTTACTAAATTATATTCCATTAGCCTGAATAAATTAATGCTGATTTTGTCTTTGAGGGAATAGAGTATTTGCCATGGAATTTAGAGGATATTGCATAATTGTAGTCTTTCAAACATTTATTTAATATCACACTTTCTAGGTCTCTCTCTTGCTATATTTGTATCACATTTTACAGATAGAATTATATACAGGTGATAGTGCATTAGGTCTATTAAAAACAGTTCCTTTCTATATTAAAACATTCCAAAAGTAAGTTGATGTGACTCTTTCTTTGCATTTCATATGAAGAAGTAACATTTTCTTAGTTTCTTACCATATTTATGCTTCATCTAATCTTAGTCATATAATAGTTTCCATTCTTAAAAATGATTTGCAATTATAAAGACTCTCCCCAATTCTTCAGACTGTTCTAAGACTGTAGCAAATTATACTCATTGTTCCATCAGTCCAACATTTTTAAAGAAAAGGTAGAAATGGTGCTAGCGGATTTTTGGCAATTGTATTATTCGGGAAAGGTTACTGATCTGCTTCTAGCTGAGCCAGGAAGCCCAGTCATGTTCCACCTTGTAAAAACAAAAGCAGACATGAAGATTTCCCCATTGTACTCAACCAGCTTGCTGAATCCACACAAGAGTACAGCACTTGCTCAGAATCGTTTCTAATGATGCCCTCCACAGCTAGACCGGAAACCTAAAGCTCTTTAATATTCCAGCCTCATTATTCTCATTTTCTATAATTTAACAACTTCTCATATTATTCTTAATGGAAAAGTCATGCAATATTGAGCAGTAACTGCTGTTAATTTCCTGCTGTATATCATTTGCATTTTTTTGCTGCTTGTGGAGAGTAATTAACATGCTCTAATTATCACCCTGATTGTCTTCTTTAGCTTATGAGAATATACTCATCTCAACTCTCTTTGCTCTTACAATAGTGTGTTTTATTGTTTCCAATAATAGTAGTCTGAGCTACATAAGACTTAAATTTTTACAGAAAAATTGTATGATTCTGCAGTAACAGGTTTTCTAAATGGTTCAATTTAGAATAGAGTAATGCAAGTTTTTATGGTTTCTATTGAAAAACATTGAGTCTTATTTCTGCAGCAGGACAGTGCTATCGCTTTTTCCGGAAGAGAATTGCAGTTACTGTACAGTGTTATTACAAAGTAAAATGTTTTCTATTTTTTCATTTGGACTACATGTTATATTTCTTCAACACTTCACAATTGTGTATTAATTATTAGCTATCCGTATACTAATATGTAATATTAAAAGTCTTACCTTGCAATAACTTCAATACTTAAGTTTTGCTCAAAATAACACTTTCTCATTAAAATTATTTATTTTTTATACCTGCGATTAGCAACTTTCATTTTACAAAAAGAAATTGCTCTTTTCTTGAAATAGTACATCATTATTGACAATGTTTAAATCATATTCTATGTACAAACTTCATATGTAGCTAGTTTATTGATGGCTCATTTTTAAGCTTATTGTGTGCAAGGCAGATTTAGGACAGTGTCATTGTGATAACAGACAGCCCTAAGGAATCCTTGCCCACAAAACTGAGTGATGAGGAGGGGTGTAACTCATTGCCCTATGAACGTCTCCTTGGCTCCAGTCATAAGTGTAATCGCAACCATGAAAAAGGTAAGTGAAAAGCGGAAAATGTACCCAAAGATAAAAGGTTATAAAATTGACTTTAAAGGGGGGGGACACTAATAATTAATATACAGCATTTCAAAACAACAAAAGACCATAAAAGATGATAGGGATACTATCTTACTAAACTAGCAAGAATGTTAGAGATTAAGAAGGACAGAGACACTAATTACAATTTCTCAGAAAAGCAATAAAAATTAATGTTGAACTCTTGATTCTGCTAGTCTACATTTCAATCATGGCTCCACCATTTATCTGGACTCTGACATGTTCATGTTCTATAGCCATTCTACATGAGAAGCTAAAATGATGAATGGAGGTTAGCTCTTAAATGGAAATTATATTTTAAAAGGGGATAAAAATTGCTATTAAAATTATAATTTGCCTGCATTTTACAGGACTATTTTTAAAATTATAATTTACTACATGACATGCTTATAGTGCTGAGTGGTTCAGAAATAACTGTCTAAAAATAGCTATTATTAGTCTTTAAATTTTCAAAAAAAGTGGGTTTCTTCAGGTTCAGTTGCTTTGCGAACAATCAAATGTATAGATGATTGAATTAAAACGTCATCATACAGACAGGATTTACCTTTGTCTATCGGAGAAATTATTATTATTATTATTATTATCATTATCGGATGTTATTATTAGATTGGGTATGGTCACAGAAGGATGTTAACACTTTTCAGCATACATTCACTTTGATTCAAAAGCAAATTTTTGGCCTTCAAGTGTAAGGCCGGCCTGAGGTGGCCATTTTAGGCTTGACCATTCCCCCTTCCTCAGAGCAGACATCTGGTTGATGCACCCTTTCCCCTTCCCCCCACCCCTCGCCCTGGCCTCCCCAACCTGACATCCGGCTGATGCAACTTCTCCACAGCCTTGCAAATTTCTCTACACGTGGCCTGCTTTGCTCACAGCCCACTCTACATCTGGCCCGCCCACACCCAGTACCAGGGAGCCGACGACTATAGTCAGGTCCTGGATATACTTTCTACCTCCAATCCCCAAATCCCCAACTTACCTTACATGGGCACCTAATACCCCGCCTGCGTGCTCTAGGCTCTGTAAGCTGTCAGGAGTGGTGCGATCAATAATTACTTAACGATCTTAGACATTTTCAATTGCTCGGTTTAGTCACTGCAAACACACATCAAACAATCCAATAATTCTTAACATCAACTAAATAACAGAATATGAGGACAGGCATATCAGTAAAATGTAATAACAGTACTCCACACATATTATTATTATTATTATTATTATTATTATTATTATTATTATTATATCATAGTCCCAATAAGCATTGCCTTCATCGGTGTACTCACAAGGATAGAGTTGGAGAGGATTGGGGTTGGTTGTTGAAAATCCTGGGTCCGAGTTCTCTAAAAAGCCCAGTTCTAACTCTGGTTTATATATTGAATTTGACTGATTCTTTGACATCATTAGAACTTCAGCAGCCTCCCGCCAGTCCTTATCAAGGTTCCCCACATTTTTGTGGTTGCCTCTCCTGTCCTCTGCTAGTTCTGACTTCCCGCTGCTTTGGAGTGGGTTAAAGTGTCACTTTTTTTCTCCTTCAAAAAGTGAAGTTTCTTATGCTGCTTTCTATAATGTGGCTCAACATCTTTCAAGGAAGTTCTATGATGCTCTCATCAAAAGTGCAACCATTTTGCCTACATGCGCGACTCCAGGGGTCCCAGACCTCTCACACCTTTAGAACTGACCTGGGCTAAGTGCCTCCCCAATAAAGCTTGTTTTGTTATAACTTGACTCCCCTCCATCTCTGGCAACGTTCGATTACCTTACATTGGTGCGGAAACCCAGGATTGGAAACACCCTCAGTGGTCGAGACCCCCTCGGCAGCTGGGGGCACCTGTCTGCCCCGAGAGACTCCTCTTCAACTGAACCTCGGCAGTTCAGTGTTGCACAATCCATTTTGGACTCTGGTACGTGTCCTGCCCCACTGTCTTTCCACCCTAGTCCTGCCTGCCCAGGTCGCAGCCACGCCAGATACGGCTCTCCTTCTGGACTTGAATAGAGAGACGTCTCATTCTGGGGGGACCAACTTCGTTCCATCCAAGTTCTCTCCCGACACAGGAGACGCTTTGTCTCATGGGAAGAAACTCTCCGAGGCCGTGAGGCATCATAGGCAATACCAAGTCCAAATCTGAACTCCATTGGTTTGGCTGCTGTGCAATTTTTCTGACACTCTCTGCAGAAAGCGTCTCATTTTCCTTTGTTCTAAGGAATGGCCTCAGTACCTTTTAAACAACCAATCTAAGTGGCCTCCGGAGGGTGCTTTTGATTTCGCTCTCCTTACAAACCTAGAATATTTCTGCTGCTGCACTGATAAGTGGCCAGAGATCCCATACATACAGGCGTGTTGGGATATGATATCCCCCCCAGCCTTGTGTGCTCAGTGCTCCACTACCCAAGTCCTCCTCACTAAGGTTAAAGAAAGACCTCCTCCAAATAAAATGGAACTTCACTAGTTTTTAACCCAGCCTTTGGGGTTTCACCCTCCCCCAAAATCCCCCAAATGAAGCCCCTGTGTGTCCTGCCTCAGTCCCTAATTATCCCCCACCATTTGTGCGAGTGACACCTCAGGAGCTGCCCTTGGCTCTCCAGTTCCCTACCGTTTTTACTCCACCACAGCCACTGTTTGCCAGTGGCACTGCCCACCTGCCGCTGCCGCCACTTCTCAGTCGCGATGCCCCTTTTGGCTTCACGCCACTGCTCTGAGCGCCACCAATCTCCCTCCCATTTCATCACCTGTTTCCACCTACACCAGGTCCCACCTTACTTCCACCCACACCAAATCCTACTTGATGCCTCTTAGAGAGGTTGCTCAAACAGAGGCTTTGGTTCAAGTGCATGTTCCCTTTTCACTCCAAGACCTCTTGCAAATTGAAAAGCGCTTGGGTTGGTTCTCTGCCAATTTGAGTAATTATATCAAGGAATTCTGTTACTTAGCTCAGGCTTATAACCTAACTTGGCATGATATTCATGTCATACTGCCCTCCA
>PVJH01046159.1:0-12002 GCA_004026705.1 Nesogale talazaci | reverse complement strand
AATGTTAGATTGAGTGCTCTTTTTAAAAATTCTGGGTAAGTGGGCTGAGCCCCGGTGGCGTAAGTGGTTGAGTGCAGGACTGTGGCCTACATGCTGACGGTTCAAATCCAACAGCAGCTCTCCAGGAGCAAGACTGGGCCTCCTACTCCCACCAGGGCAGTGATGCCACAAAAAAAAAAAAAGAGGGTATTTCCAAAACTTTGTGGAAAAATTACATTGTCTTTCAAATACAGCTTTCCATGAAAACTTTGAAGGTCCATTGTGTGCAGCAAAAAGTATATGGGAAATGAAATGGAAAGATAATGTAATTTTTCCACAAGCTTTTTGAAGTCCTTGGATGGATTGGTAGGTAGAAAACATTGGCCATTATAGGGAGGGGGGCAGAGAAGTAGTGAATGAAGGGGTCCATATAGAAAAAGAATGTTTGGTAAATGATTGTAGTAGCAAATTCCCAATTCTACTGGATATGATTGCACTGTGTAATAAGTTAATGTTATTAATTCCATTTAATAAAAGAAAACATTGGCAATTTCGACTGTTTTTGAATATTTTGTGATACTGTTAATAATTGTCATAGATTGAATTGTGTCCCTCAGAAGTCTGCATCAACTTGTCTAGGCCGTAATTCCTAGTGTTATATTGTTGTCTTTCATTTTGTGATCTGAAATAATTGTCCTATGTGTTGTAAATCTTAGTTTCTGCTGTGATTAATTGGTTATGCTAAAGAGGATTACATTTGCTATGTTACTGAGGCAAGATTAAAGTAGGCTTTAACACTCTTACTTAGGTCACAACCCTGATCTGATAGCAGGGGAGTTTCCCTGCAGTGTGGCCTGTTTTACTTCTTATAAGAAATAAAAAGAGAAAGAGGCGAACCAAGGAGGGATGGCAGTAGCACTAAAAAAAATAAGAGGCTAGGGCCAGAGGGCATCTATGGACCCCGGGCACCTCTACTGAGAACCTACAGACCCAGGGGAAGATTGATGCCTAGATTCATGAGAATGTTGTGCCCATCTTTGTGAAGAGATAAGACCTTCCTCTAGAGCAGTGTTCTCAACCTGCCTAATGCTGCGACCTTTAACACAGTTCCTCCTGTTGTGGTGACTCCCAACCTTATTTTCATTGCTACAGATAAGAGCTGAAAACACAGGAAATCCAGGATAGATAAACCCCTCATGACCAATAATGAGAATTGCAATACCAGGAGGGGAAGGGGTAGGTGGGGGAAGAAAGGGGGATTGGGTCACAGTGACCTATGGTACATATAATCCCCTTCTGGGGGGATGGACAACAGAAAAATGGGTGAAGGGAGACATCAGCCAGTGTTGGATATGAAAAAAAATGATAAATTATCAAGGGTTCATGAGGGAGAGAGGGAAAAAATGAGGAGCTGATACCAAGGGTTCCCGTAGAAAGAAAATGTTTTGAAAATGATGATGACAACAATTTTACAAATGTGCTTGACACAATGGATGTATGTATTGGTTGTGATAAGAGTTGTACAAACCCCCAGTGAAATTATTTTTTTAAAAGGAAGTTATTGGGGCTGAGCCCCGGTGGCGTAGTGGTTGTGCACGGGACTGCGGCCCACTGGGACGGAGGTTCAATTGCAGCAGTAGGGCTGGGCCTCCTACTCCCACCACCGGAGAGCAGTGATGCCAAAAAAAAAAAAAAGGAAGTTATTATCAGTCCCTTCATAGCTAAACACAGTACTTTCCCCAAAAATCTTTGCCCAGTTTCAAGCAATCATCAAATTATTTTTTTATCCCATGGAAAAAAGTTCACACAAAAATTGACCACCAAGGGGCTGAGCCCTGGTGATGTAGTGGTTGTGCGCGGGACTGCGGCCCACTGGGACGGAGGTTCAATTCCAGCAGTGGGGTTGGGCCTCTTACTCCCACCACCAGAGAGCAGTGATGCCCCCCCCCCAAAAAAAAAAGAAAAAATTGACCACCAAAAAGTGTTCAAAAATTGAAAGTCAAGGCTGAGCCCCGATAGCGTAAGTAGTTGAGTGCAGGACTACAGCCCGCGGGCTTGATGGTTCAATTCCAGCAGCGGCTCTCAGGAGCAGCATTAGATGGTGCCCACAACCACCAGTGATGCCCCCCCCCAAAAAAAATTGACAGTCAAAGGATAGTTATTTTGAGAGCTTTTACATTTTATTCTCATTTTTAATTTTTACTAATAATATTACCATTACTCTAAAATTGTCAACTTAAGTTCACATAGAGCATCTCATTTGATCCTTGAAACTACTCACTTCAAGAGGGAGGACAGAGTCATTCAATAGATGAAGAAAGTTAGACTATGGGAAATTTGTATTTTCCAAGGTCCTTCTATCTCCTAGTTGAATGTTTTCTCCAAGAAGCCATGTAGTAAATTCTGTTATGTGGGACTAAATATTTGATTTTTAATTACACAGGTCTTTTTCTTTCCTACTGTATGCCTTTCAGTTATTAATTACTCTTTCAGAAAGGCTTAGGAACTGACATTCATTCCTATCAGTCATAACTCTTTCCTTTCTGAGGACAGACGGGGAGCAAAACTCTTTTTTCTGAAGCATAGAATGACAAATGCAATTAATGAGCTTAACTGACTGAGTAAAATCTACATTTCCTTATGACTCCAGGTTCATATTTTGGCTTGAGATCTTTTCAGCTGTATTAGCTCCCGAGCGGGTTTCTGTGCCCCTGAAGATTTCAGATTCCTCATCCCTAATAAGTACTTTAAAAATGATTTCTTGAGGGTGGAAATAGAAAATGCACTGCAAGTGAATGGCATGGTGTTGAGGACCTGGTTAAGTATGGAAATAACTTGGCTTTGACGGTATTATTGTCAAGTAACTCAGTAAATTACACCTGCCTATGCATTTCTCTGTTCCCTCCATTCCTGAACTCTATAGAAGTATGCTAACGATTACACTTTGGAATATTTACCATAAAATGCTGTTTCTGGGCTGAGCCCCGGTGGCATAGTGGTTGTGCGCGGGACTGCAGCCCACTGGGATGGAGGTTCAATTCCCGCTCACAGGAGCAAAGGCTGGGCCTCCTACTCCCACCACCTGAGGGCAGTGATGCCAAAAAAAAAAAAAATGCTGTTTCTTAAAAAAATGCTACACTTAAAAAAAAAAATGCCACACTGCCAACACAGTCTTCTTTGGAAGTGAATCATTTGAATGTATTTATAAATTTTAAAAAGAGAGTGACCAAAGATAATCTTATTAATCAAGGTTAAGGGTAAAATTGATAGCTTTGCTTTTTTAAAATGGAAATGGACTTCTGTACATAATGACATGCTTCAAATGACATGAAACTTTAATATGGCCGAATGATCATTTCTGTCTAGATCAGTAGTTCTTAACTTGTGGGTGGAGACCCCTTTGGGGGTCGAACAACCTTTTCACAGAGGTCACTCGATTGGTAACAACATGACAAGTGAAGAAATAGCAATGAAAATAATTGTATGGTTGGGGGGGGGGGTCAACCATTACATGAGGAACTGTAGTAAAGGGTCAGTCGAGACATTTGGAAGGTTGAGAACCCCTGGTCTAGATACTGCCCTGATGCAACCCTAAGCAGGGTCCGTGTTGTAGTGGTCTTACAAGCCCTGCTGAAAGAGATGTATGATGCAACCACTGAAGCAAAAATGAAGGTAACTCTGAGTCACTTGAATAATATTTGGCAAGTACTAAGGGAAGGGAAATTCTTGAATATTGACTCAGCATCTTAGTGTACTTGTAGCATGTTTCTGTGCAATGTGGACACAGTAGTGCAAGTCCCTATGAATACCAAGGGTATATTTAGCTGCCTCACACAGTGAAGCAATACTAGAGTAATCCTAGTTCCTGATTATGATAATATCCTAAGCATTTTTTTGAGGAATCTCTTCCCCCCACCCCCATCAGAGTATAGCCCTTTCCATACTACCAAAGCCAATCTTACTGCCATCAAGTTGATTATTACTCATTGACCCAGAAACGCTACTCCTTAAGGTTTCCAAGGTTACAAATCAATAAAGGTGTAGACTGTCACATCTTTCTCCTATGGTGCCAAAGATGAATACACAGCGTCCACATTTTTATTAGCAAAATGCTTTAAACACTGTGGCACTAGGGTGCCTGCTTGGAATAGAGTTAAGTCTTTAAGCGAACTGTGACCTTTCTTACTTTTACTGCAGGATGTCACATGCAGACTTTCTTGCCTGAAGGCTTCTGGCACAATCAAAGCTTTTCCAGGGAAATTAAAGGTAGAAAGGTGTGTGAAGAACCCTATAAATGAGAACCAGAACCACACAGGGACATGATGGGAGGGGGAAGAGTGGCAAGTTAGAAGAATGACCTACCCCAGGGGGAGAGAAGATGGGTTTTAAAAAGCTTTTCTGGAAACAGCGACTCCCACAGGGCAGGGAGGCACCTGCTTTGGCCAGGCTCGGAAGAGCCAGGGTAGCTGGGCAGAGGTAAAAGACTGGGAGAAAGAGGCCTCTGCGTGGTCAGACGCCGCCCCAGGTCACAGACTTGAGCGAGGTGGTCCTAAGGACGGAGGCATAGTTTCGCTTCGACGTGGAAGCAGACTGTGACTTGAGGGCGAGGAGGGCGAGGGCGGGGAGGCGCAATTTGCGGTTTCTACTCGGGCCAGAAGGGTGGAGGGAGAGCAACAGAGGGGCGGAGGCCTTCGGTCCCCTAGCCCCAGGAGAGCCCACGCACGCCGAACAGTCACCGAGGCCCCAGGGCCCAACGTTGAAGGCGGGACCATGGCGGCGGAAATGACTCTGGGTAAGAGTTCGCGAGAGGGACAGGCAGCTTTTCAACCAATAGGGGCTCGATACGGGGCGGACGCTATCTCCCATTGGCTTTTAGTGGCGACACCAGCGGCCAATAAATCCACCCCGGAGGCGTAGCCGTGACGTTGATTGCGCAGAGGGCCGCTTCGAATCCGCAGCGGCCAGCTTAGCGGCTTCAGCCAATCAGCGACCTCCAACGAGAAGCACCTTCGCCAATCGGTGGCCTCCACGACGGGGCTGGGGGGAGGGTATATAAGCGGAGACGGCGACAGCGCGCCCGACTCGGAGCGAGACATCATTCACTGGCCAACCGGGAGGTTTCGGTAGCGCCGGAGGTAAGTGCCGCGGCCTTCTCCCCCGGTCTTGACCTTCCTTCGGCCGTTGCCCCCCCCCTCATCCCAGCCTCCGGCCCCTTTCAGGTCGACCGCCTTGGTGTGTTCGCGCGCCGCGGCCTGTGTGTGGCTGGCCTGCCCGCGACGCGCCCTGCCCGCCTGCCCGCCGACCCATTGGCCGTCTGCGGCAAGATGAAACTGTCCCTGGTGGCGGCTCTGCTGCTGCTGCTGCTCGGCGCGGCGCATGCCGAGGAGGAGGACAAGAAGGAGGACGTGGGCACAGTGGTGGGCATCGACTTGGGGACCACGTACTCCTGGTCAGTGGGGCTCGGGGGACGGCAGCGGTGGGGCGTGGTCTCGCGGGGCGGTGTGGGAAGCGCGGGGCTCACTCGGTGCGTTCGCCGCCAGCGTCGGGGTCTTCAAGAACGGCCGCGTGGAGATCATCGCCAACGATCAGGGCAACCGCATCACGCCGTCCTACGTGGCCTTCACCCCCGAAGGGGAGCGTCTGATCGGCGACGCGGCCAAGAACCAGCTCACCTCCAACCCGGAGAACACGGTGTTTGACGCCAAACGGCTCATCGGCCGCACCTGGAACGACCCGTCTGTGCAGCAGGACATAAAGTTCTTGCCTTTCAAGGTCCGCGTGTTTTTTTCCCCCTCATTAGGGTAGAGGATGGGTGGTGGATAGGTGTGAAGGAGGGTCTCATGGGTTAGTTCCGGTCTCTCAAACTTAACGTTGCATTTGGTACAAAAGGGAGTTAACAGGAAACAAGAAAGGTGTAACTGTGTCTACAAAGTTTGGTGTTAGGAGAGGATTAAAAGGAGTGAGGTTTTCCCTCTTTTTCGGCACCTAGATTCCTTCAGTAGTCCTAATTAGTCAATGGCAAAGGACCCAAAATTAGCTGTGGGAGAGAAAATTGAGTCTCGGTCAAGAAACGCCCTGTTGAAAGAGTCAAAGTTTTTACCCCATTCTTAAAACATTGTTCTTCAAAATAGGTGGTTGAAAAGAAAACTAAACCATACATCCAAGTAGACATCGGAGGTGGACAAACAAAAACATTTGCTCCCGAAGAAATTTCTGCCATGGTTCTCACTAAAATGAAGGAAACGGCCGAAGCATATTTGGGAAAGAAGGTAAATATTTGTAGAACCTAAGGTTTTCATGTTGACTTAGATATATATAAGTAACTTCATGGTATTACAACTGTTCACATGACATCGAGTTTAATTGAGCACCTTGCTGTTTGCCAGACATTTTCATGTGTTATCAATCACTGAGTACTTGCAATTACATGTTTAGAAATAAGCCAGTTTACTTCTAATGTGGGTACATCATTGTATACCCAATCTAAAATTGAGCGGAATTAGAATAAATTGATGGCATGCTTATAATACGTACAAAGTATGTTTCATAACTTTTTGTTATCTTAGGTTACGCATGCGGTTGTTACTGTACCTGCCTATTTCAATGATGCCCAACGCCAGGCAACCAAAGATGCTGGAACTATCGCCGGACTGAATGTTATGAGGATCATCAATGAACCGTAAGTATTAAAGTCCTAGACATGACATGTTTAATGACTAGAAGAAATTGATTCTTGACTTAGCATTGTTCTCCCTCTCATCCATCTTAACAGCACAGCAGCTGCTATTGCTTACGGCTTAGATAAGAGGGAGGGTGAGAAGAACATCCTGGTGTTTGACCTGGGTGGTGGAACCTTCGATGTGTCTCTTCTCACCATTGACAATGGCGTCTTTGAAGTCGTGGCCACTAATGGAGATACTCACTTGGGCGGAGAAGACTTTGATCAGCGGGTCATGGAGCACTTTATCAAACTGTATAAAAAGAAGACTGGCAAAGATGTTAGGAAGGACAACAGAGCTGTGCAGAAACTCAGGCGTGAGGTAGAAAAAGCCAAGCGGGCCCTGTCTGCGCAACATCAGGCAAGAATTGAAATCGAGTCTTTCTATGAAGGAGAAGATTTCTCTGAAACCCTAACCCGGGCCAAATTTGAAGAACTTAACATGGTACGTTCTCTGTTTTTGTTTGGTTAATGAAATTGAATTACACTCCTTGATTTTTAGAACCCTGCAATCAGGGTACACAGTAACCATGTCTTTCTCTAGGATCTGTTCCGCTCTACCATGAAGCCTGTCCAGAAAGTATTGGAGGATTCTGATTTGAAGAAATCCGATATTGATGAAATTGTTCTTGTTGGTGGCTCTACACGAATCCCAAAGATTCAACAACTGGTTAAAGAGTTCTTTAATGGCAAGGAACCATCCCGTGGCATAAACCCAGATGAGGCTGTTGCCTATGGTGCTGCTGTCCAGGCCGGAGTACTCTCTGGTGATCAAGATACAGGTTGGTTGATTTCACAGCATCTTTTCTAGCAGTGAAAAATATGATGAGCAACCGTGTAATGCTAATGTCTTTTAACATGTAACCAATGTTCGCAAAAGGAGTTCCCTGCCCCTTTGACTCTTAGACCTGATTATGGTTTAACTTATTGTTGCAGGTGATCTGGTGCTGCTTGATGTGTGTCCCCTTACACTTGGTATTGAAACTGTGGGTGGTGTCATGACCAAACTGATTCCCAGAAACACTGTGGTGCCCACCAAGAAGTCTCAAATCTTCTCTACAGCTTCTGATAATCAACCAACAGTTACAATCAAGGTTTATGAAGGTAATTGCTTACACTTAATATATTATGCCCTAGAGAGCATGATTGCTTTATTAGACTAGGCAAATGTCTGCTTATGTTAGGTATGAGGGTCCGTATTTTGACTGCTCTGGGACTTTCCAGTCAGCACTAAAATATTCCCCATTAAAAGTAACTGCTAAGCCCCCCTTTTAAAAGCACTCGTTGGGCCTTTTGCAAGTGACCCACTGAGCCGTCAAAAAGGGCAGATGAAAAAACACCACTTTTGGGTGAGGCAGCAACCTCTCGTGTTGTTCAGCTTCAATCAGTGATGTGACAGGGGAAAAAAGTAACTGCTGAGCTGGTTCATAGGAATGACAGTGCTGTGAAGTAGGTGAAATTAAACCTCAGTCGGTGCTGCCTGTAGATGACGAAGTTTGAGTGACTACTGCTCGATCAGTATCCCTGCCACTACAGATTGAAGAGGCATGGAGGGCAATATGTTAGTAACAACTCAAGTTTGTTTTTTATTTTTAACTTCTAGGTGAACGACCCCTGACAAAAGACAATCATCTGCTGGGTACGTTTGACCTGACTGGAATTCCACCTGCTCCCCGTGGGGTCCCGCAGATTGAAGTAACCTTTGAGATAGACGTGAATGGCATCCTACGAGTAACAGCTGAAGACAAAGGTACAGGGAACAAAAATAAGATCACTATTACCAATGACCAAAATCGGCTGACACCTGAAGAAATTGAAAGGATGGTTAATGATGCTGAGAAGTTTGCCGAGGAAGACAAAAAGCTGAAGGAGCGAATTGATACTAGAAACGAATTAGAAAGTTATGCCTATTCTCTAAAAAATCAAATTGGAGATAAAGAAAAGCTGGGGGGTAAACTCTCCTCTGAAGATAAGGAAACCATGGAGAAAGCTGTAGAAGAAAAGATTGAATGGCTAGAGAGTCACCAAGATGCTGACATTGAAGACTTTAAAGCTAAAAAGAAGGAGCTCGAAGAAATTGTCCAGCCAATTATCAGCAAACTCTATGGAAGTGCAGGTCCTCCCCCAACTGGTGATGAGGAAACAGCAGACAAAGATGAGTTGTAGACACTCCTCTGCTAATGCCGTAATATTGTAAATACTGGACTCAGGAACTTTCGTTAAGAGAAAATGGAGAGAACTTAAGTCTCTGATGTAATTGGAATCTTCACCTCTGCGTGGAGTTGAAAATGCTATAGCCTAAATGGCTGTTTACTGCTTTTCATTAGCAGTTGTTCACACGTCTTGGGGTGGGGGGCTGGGGAGGAAGAGGAATTGGCAATATAAACCACTGGGTAAAAAAATACACAGGTTGGGAGTGTGCTCACCTTGGAAATGTTCTATTTAACAATTGGGTCATGTGCATCTGGTGTAGGAACTTTTTTCTACCATAAGTGACACCAATAAATGTTTGTTATTTACACTGGTGTAACCTCTCATTCTATTTAGATCAGTTAGCTTGAGTAAAAATCCAAGGTTGCATTCTCTCCGGAGGTGGGGGCAGTAAGTGCTTGGGACACTTGGAAAGTGGGATATGGCAACAGTTCTGGTCAGAATTTGTAAATTTTACCTATTTTAATCTTGGGTGAGGCAACCACTATTCCGTAGTGCCCCAAACCATTTTCTGAAACATTAAATTTTTTTCTTTTTTTTAATTTTATTTTCCTGTTTTAAAAACTTGACTTTTTGGTGACCTTTTATGATGCTTTATGGCTGCTTGCATTCTTGTGTGTTAGGAATGAATGGGGTGACCTGATGGCTGTGTTAATTCTCTCACTGACATTAATGAAGGTGTGTGACTGGCCCACACGAAGTTGCAATTTGTGACTCAATCTTCCTCAATCTTTCTTGGAACAGCCGGTGGTTTCCAACTGCTGACCTCGAAGTTAGCAGTCCAATTCATACCACTATATCACCTGGTCTTAAGATGTTGCCTGGGGGGCTGAGCCCCAGTGGCGTAGTGGTTGTGCGCGGGACTGCGGCCCACTGGGACGGAGGTTCAATTCCAGCAGTGGGGCTGGGCCTCCTCCTCCCACCACCGGAGACCAGTGATGCCCCCCAAAAAATAGATGTTCAGTGATGCCCCCCAAAAAATAGATGTTGCCTAGGGCTGAGCCCTGGTGGCCTAGACTGCAGCCCACAAGATTGACAGTTCAAATCCAACAGCAGTGCTCCAGGAGCAAGGCTCCCACCAGGGTAATGATGCCACAAAAAAGAAAGAAAAAGATGTTCACTGAAGATTCATATTTTTGGTGGTGGTGGGGGGGCATCACTGCCTCTGGTGGTCTTGAGCGCCACCCCCTGCTGCTCCTGAGAGCTACCGCTGGATGTGGACCGCCAAGCGCGGAGGCTGCAGTCCCACACTCAACCACCTAGCCACCGGGGCTCAGCCCAAAGATTGATTTAATTGGTAATTTTAGGATGGGTGTATATTTTCTACCTAAGATGTGCCTGTCTTTATCCCTGAGACTTCAGTGATTCTGAGGTGGAACCTGGGCTGATAACATTGAAACTACGTGGATTCCCATTACAGTTTGGGGTTATGGGTAGTGGTTTGTTAAAAACAAAACGATTCAGGGCTGAGTCCCGGTGGCGTAGTGGTTGTGCACGGGACTGCGGCCCACTGGGAGGGAGGTTCAATTCCAGCAGTGGGGCTGGGCCTCCTACTCCCACCGCCGGAGAGCAGTGATGCCCCTCGCCCCCCCAAAAAAAACGATTCATTGATTTGGCTCTCTAGGGAAAGGATTAGGTATAGACTGAGTCATCAATGAAACAGCTGTCAGTTTTAAAATTCAGTATTACTGGAGGGCATATTTCATAGGTGGGTGAATTCGATTAGGATGGTAGAACTGGAACCCAACACCAACCTTGTCTTAACTGCCCCTAAAGAATTTGGGCAGTCCTGGAACTTTGAATGTTAGGTCTTTGGGCCAGCTAGTACAAACCAAAATAGACCTGCAGTGTCAAAATAGACCTGGAGTGCCAAGATAGACCTGGAGTAGTAGGATTAATTAGGGAATGGGCTAGCCCATCTTCAGCCCTCTCTTAAGACTGCACCTCTTTGTGAGGAAGCAGATAGTATTAGATTTCAAGCAGCAAATGTCCCACAATTTGGATTCTGTAACCTAATGACTTGTATTTATAATGAATCACACCAAGTTGCATTTTTCACCTACCAAAGTTGCTAAGAGTTAAATATCCAGAAAATATTTGGGGTCTAAAACAATTTCATTAACTTTTAAAACTTTCCATTTAGCTTTTCTGAAAGAGTTGCTTACAAGTTAAAAAATGAATTTTATTAGTCAACTACAGTTACAACACAATCATCATAGATTTCTCCTTCTGTATTCATGCCACCAAACACAAAACAGAGCAGTATGTCCTGGCTTTCCCGTGAGTCATCATCTTGGATGACTTCTCTGTCGTTGAGATCTTTGTCGGCTTCACAGTTCAGAGGGACAGAGTTGAAATTTTTTTCACAAGTAGATGCCACTGGCCATGGAATAATACACATGGAATGGTCCAATCGTCCAGGGGGTAAGAAAGTATCAAATTTAAGCAAGGTCCAATGCTGCTTTTCTATGTTAGAGAAAGAAAACAGGCTTTGTATTAGATTTCCAGAAATGTCCAGTGATGGGTATTAGCCAAGTTTTCAACAGAAACAGGACACAGAGGCCAAACAACTAATGACTGTGTTACTGCTTTGACATCACTCCCTACAAATTTGGCTATACCTTTGACTTCAGATGTGGAGGGCCCGACTTGAAACAACACTAAGGTGCTGTCGTTTTCCTGAATAGCTATGCCTGCTAAAGAACCAAGGTGACATTTGCTCACCTATGTGGTACTGGTACATGGTGTCCAGTGCTCCTGTGGGAGCCATTCCTCCAAAGATATACACATGCTTCCCCACAACCACGGCTGCATGGGCAGCACAGCCAGTGGGGGTGGCGCCAGTGGGACTCAGCTTCTGCCATTTCAAATCACCTGCCAAGAGAGAGAGACAGAGAGACAGAGTTAGAAAGAGTTTAGGCACAATGCACGCTAAAACTTAGTTTCAAGCTTCTCCTGGTCTGATCCTTGTAGTTTGCAAATCAATCTGAGCTCAGAGAGATGATAGAGTACAGTTTAGTGTGCATTCGAATTACTTGGAGGGAGCTTGAAGTTCTAATTTGGTAATCCGAAGATGGAGGGACTAAGCAATTCA
>PVJH01046158.1:0-11992 GCA_004026705.1 Nesogale talazaci | reverse complement strand
AGTTCCAGTCTGGGAAATTCACAGGGCCAGTTCTACCCTGCCCTATAGGGTCTTGCTGTGCATGGACATCAACTTAACAGCAGTGACTTTGGTTGGGATTTTTGAGGATCACCATATACAAAGCATCTCAGGCCAGGGGGAGGGCGGGAGTGGGCAGGCAGCAAAAACATCTATTTCCCTTTCACCCGGCTGTCCCATGATCCAGAACCTTCTTCCGCAACAGCTGCCGATCCAGTGTTAATTACTCAGGCCCTTACTCAGCCCTTACTCAGGCCGTGTCCCTTGGATCCACTCTACTCTGCACCTACCAGCCTGTGATCTCTCAGCTTCATGCACTGTCTTCTTCCTGCTTCCTTGGCCAGCAACCCTGTCAGCTTGGAGGGGCCTCCAATTAGCATCTGGCTTACAGACTTGAGTTGGACTAGGCTGGGCGACATCCATGATACACATTCTTTGTTAATATAAAGTTCTTTTTTATACTTCAAGGTGTGCACCTGATCTTGTATCTCTGACAAGCCCAGTTTAATACCCCTCACACAAGAATCAAAGCCTGCCACCTCAGAGTCAATGTCCACTCCCAAAGTCAGGCCAATGCCTGCGGATGCTAAAAGGCCTGTAGCTTTGGCACCATGTTCCTTGCTTCAAGGAATCATTCTCCTGCCCAAGCTTCTGTGACACTTGGAAATCTGCTGACAATTTAAACAGGTGACGGCAGCCAGGGTGCTGTGATGGTTGATGGCAGAGACCTTGGCCAGGAGAACGTGCCATCGCTGGTTTCATTCAAGCCGACTTTACTGCCTTCTTTTACAAAGCTTTTCCCTTCTGTTAGATCTGTCTTTGCCTTACAAGACAGACTCTTCCTGAAGGGATTGTTTCTCCCCCCCCCCTCTTCAAGTCATTCTGGGACAATGTATTTTTAGCTTCAAAGTGAGTTGTGGTAAGCTGCAATCTCCTTAGCAGCCTTCCAAGGAGGCAGACGCCCCATGCCCTCCGGTGCCCTCCTCTCAAACGTGAAGAGCCTGCACCTGCCACCCCATTGTCTATATCTTCTCCTTGGCTCCCAAGCACTCCTCCACCTCTTAGCAAGAATACCCTCCCTCCACCCCCATCAACTCTCAACCTTTGTCTGATTCTTGAAGCTGAAGAAGCTGCACTTAGCAGGGCTTCCTTCAACAGACGGAGCAGCACTGAACTGCCCTTCACAGTGTCCAGACCACTGCCCTCTCTGTGATTCTCAACTAGGCTGTGCCCTGTCCTGGAGTCAGCCACCTATTGTGTCAGTCCAGGCCAACTAGAGAGACAAATCCGTAGAAATTTATGTGAATATAAGAGAGTCTTACATAAAGGGTAATTGTACACTAAGTAAGCATCCCAGCCCCGCCCCATCCAAATCCATAAGTCTGATATTAGATCATATGTCCAATGCTAAAGTCCTTTTCAGACTAACAAAACACATGTAATGATGCCAAACGCAGGACGATCATAGGCCAGTGGGTATAAAGTCTTTGGATCCAGTGCATTGTAAGCATCTCAGGGCTGGCAGGGGTCTCCACATGGCTCCTCCAGTTCCCAAGGCATGGATCTATTAGTGTAGTGCTATGTGTCTTGTCAGTAGAGTGTCTCTCAGAGACTAAGTAGAGAGAGGGAGTGTCTTCCACTTCCAAGGAGGAAAAACAGAATTTCCTAGAATTCTCAGGAGAAGACCATGCCCACACAGAGGTTTCATTGGCTATGATCTGATTGACAGACTAGAGTCCATCCCTTCACTCATAATCCTCTCAAATTGACACCAGATTATGTAACTACCATATCTGTGTATACCTCCAACCTGTGAAGCGCCTTCAGGCACGAATTTGTCTCTGCCACCTTTCTTCCTTACTCCCAGCTCAGCGACTGCAGGGTGGTTGCGTGGCAGGGGCACAGGGTGATCTTGATGTGTTCCCAAAACTGATGCCTACAGATCATGTAGGGTTCCGATTGGCACGGACACTTCTCCCCTGCACTATAGGAGGGCTGAGCATCAGTGTCGATTCAGTGGACATGGGTTTCCAGGTTTGGGTTTTGTCATGGGCCAGGTGGCAAGCTGAAACTTTTCACACAGAGGTGTGTGTGTGTGTGTGTGTAGGTGTAGGTGTAAAAAGAAAGTACAGGACAACACACACAGGTAAGTGTACACTTTTACCTGCAAGGTTGGTGGTTCGAGCCACTTGGAGGTGCACCAGGGAACAGACTAGTGTTCTGCTTCCTGAGGAGAACTCTGTGAAGGAGTTCCCATGAGGTCCAGAGCAACTGCTTTGGTTTGGTTTGACTTTATGTCGCTAAGCGCCCCTTCCCCCGCCCTGAGAGTCCACAGCCTTCATGCATGAACAGAGAGTATCCTGAGTGTTGAAGCCCCCGGTAGTGACTCAGAAAATGACATTCTAAGCCCCATGGACGTGTCCCCCAAACTCAAAACCAGTCTCACAGCCATCCAATCCACGGCAACTCATAGCAATCCCGTGTGACAAGGTAGAACTGCCCCTGTGGGTTTCCAAGACCGTCACTCTTTAGGGAGATAGGAAGCCTGTCTTTCTCCAATGGAGCAGCTGGTGATTTGCAACTGCGCCCATTGCAGCCAACAGCCCAACTCATAACCACTCCACCCCTGAGACTCCTCTGGAGATATGGCCGAGAGACATTAAAATGATGTGGACATGTGAGGCATGACTGCCCCCCACTCCCAATGAACTTTTTTTTCAAAGCTATGTAATTGTTTTATAAAACAAACTTATCCCCTTCAAAGTACTCCCCATTACACTGAATACATTTGTCCAATCTGTGATGCCACCCGTGGGAACATTTTTCAAACTCATCTGTTCGAAAGGCTGACGTCACTGCCCTCATCCTTTTCTTCACCTCTTCCACGTCATCCACACCCTGGCATTTCATGTCCCTCTTCAAGGAAACAAAAAGAAGCCACTCAGAGCGAAGTTATCTGAGTAGGTGGGTGGGGCAAGAGAGGCAGGCTGTTTTTGCCAAAACCTGGCACACTGAGATGGCTGCATGAGCAGGTGCCTTGTCTTGGTGGCAAGACCAGTCCCCCATCTCCACAAGTCAGGCCTTTGTTGGAGCATACAGTTACACAATCTTTTCAGAACCTCGAAATAGTGCATTTGAAATTCATTCCACCTGTCTAGTATAAAGGTGGAATGAATTCCAAATGCACTATCCCCCTCACATAACCCCGCCCCCCCCAAAGAAAGTAACAATGAGCATCACCTCCATCTTTTGTTTCACTTGATGAGTTTTTTTGGGGGGTGAGGTGACAATGCCATCTTCCACTAACTTGATTGATGTTTGCTTTGGGGGTCTTAAGAATAGCACCATGTCTCATCACCAGTAATGATCGTGGGGGTGGGGGGGAGTCTGGTTCCCCTCAGAGCTGTTCTTTCAAAGGATGGCTTATTTCTAGTCAAGGCTCTTTTTGCTAGTCAGTCAGAATCCAAGGCATAACTTTCCCAGTGTTTTTTCTCATTCCAAATATTCCATTAAAATTCACTGACCCGAGCTCCAAGACAGTCCAGATAAGCTTCCCATCTTTTCAGTGCTCCATCATCCATTCTCGAGTGCAGGTACATGAATTTTGTCACCATTTTCTTCTACTTTCAGACCTTGATGGATGTCCAGATGTATCATCAATCAACATTTCACCTTTTTTGAAATGAGAAAACCATTCATACACTTGAGTTTTTCCCACCGCGTTGTCCTTATAGGTTGTGTTCAATATCACCACAGTTTCTGCAGCATTTTTCCAGAACAGGAAACAACATTTCTACAGCTTCACGCTCTTCTCTTAAAAGAGCCATCACAAAAATGAGATTTGAGCAAAACTGCTTTTATGAAAAAAATTCACCGTCACCAAAAAGAACTCTGATTCACTCTCCAGAGAGAACCTTTTTAGATGGCACCATTTGGTGCACAAATTCAGAGCAAGTTGTTGGATGCTCAGCTAGTGGGAAAATTGTATATCACAGAAGCTCCACCCAGTAGAACTCTTTGTAACTTGGGGAAGGTATCACTTTGTATATGTCATGTGTGTGTGTGTATATGTGGATGTATATGAATACATGTATATATGACATACATACATGAGATGTGCCATATGTGTGGGTACCTGTGTGAGAGAGCTAAATGTCTGAGATGTAAAAAGCACATGTGGGATGTATGTGTATTTAAGAGAGAGATATGTCAGGTGTGTATATATATATATATATATGGTATAGATATTTGGGATGTTTGTGTGCCTGTGTGAGAGAGATGTCAGGTATATACATCTGACACATATATGGTACAGATGACATATATATGTGGTGTAGCTATGTGGGATGTGTTGTGCGTGTATCACTCTCTTCACTCACTGCCACTGAGTTGAAACCAACCCACAGCACCCGTGTAGGACAGGGTGAAATTGCTCCTGTGAGTTTCCAAAACTGCACTTGTCTAGGGAGACCTTTGTCTTTCTCCTGTGGAAGGACCGGTGGTTTTGAGCTGTGGATCCTGCAGTTAGCAACCTGATGCATAACCATTGTGCCACCAGGGCTCAGTATGTGTGTGTGTTTGTGTGTGTACACACATGCACACACACAAACACACACACACAAACACATGGGAGAAAGATGAGCTTTTCTCTCCCCTTAAAGAGCTGCAGTCTTGAAAGTCCAGAGGGGCAGTTCTACCCTGTCCTAAGACATTGCCATGAGTAGAAACTGCTGTGGCGGCAGTGACTATATGTCCAATCTCAGGAAGACAGCCTGACCATGTAGCGATAAACAGACTGAGTCTGGGGAGACTAAGTGACTTGCAAGACACACACGTACCACGCGGATCGAGTGCCTGAAACCATCTTTTAAAGACCATGCCCACCGCTTTCAGCACTTTGTTGTCCTGCTCTGCTCCTGACCCGGCCACCACTACGGAGCCCAGGGAAGCCCCTCCTTTGTGGCTGCAACAGCAAACTGGTTCAGGGACGGAGGCGGAGGAAGAAGACTTGCAGAACCAGGGAGAGGCGAGCCGGGTGGTATGCTAGCTTTCAGGGAGCCGAGCTCCACGCTCACGTTTCATTTTAGCACGCTCACACTCACCTGTGAGCAGCTGCCTCCCATGCTGGCCTATAAGCTCCGGGAGGGCAGAAACAGAGTCTCTCAGGGTCCCAGCTGTCACCTGGTACTCCACACAGGCCTTCATAGCAACAATGACCACAGCAGTCATCATAACCACCACCCACTGTGTTCCCTCTCATGGCCACCCTTCAAGGGACAGAATGAGCTGCTGCTCTGTCCCCTGCCGTCATCACGGTGACAGGTCTGCTCAAGTCCTCTGTCATAGACACAGTGTGTTTAAATGTCTTTAAATCTCAGGGCTGCTCTCTCGGCACTTTAACAGCCGTAGGCTTTGGGCTGGACAATTTCTTAGAAGTAAACATGTCCTCCTTCTGAGTTGTCTTACTCTGGAAGCTGCTGAGATCAGTTCACCATGGGTGGCCTTGCTCGTCTTTGACCACTGGCATTGCTTCCAGGATCACAGCAACATTCGAGCCTGCCCCTCACCACCACCTCCACCCCCAACACACAAGCCCTCTGATCAACTGATGGCGGGATAGTTGAATGAAAAGAATCACAACATTCACCAAGAGCTGCCCGGTGCTGTAGCACTTCCTACTCGTGACCTTGTCTCATCTCCACAGGCCTTCCTTACAGACTAGCTTAGTCCTCTGAGACGAGGAAATTTAAGAGACGAGGAAACTTGTGGCCTCTCAGCCATGCCTGTGACAGATCCAATGACAGGAGAGCCAGCATCTCACCGTCAACTGGGCCACTTCCTGTCGCCTGGGAGTTAGACCTTAGATACAGACCACAAATTAAAGGAGGGATGGATCCAGGGGCCCTGAATTGTAAGGAGGGAACGAGAAAGGGCTTCAGCATTTTGAGACGAGAAGAAGACTAGTGACCTTCTAGAAAGCTGCCTCAGGAACAGGGTAGGAGGCCACTCTCTCTGTCTCTGGGTCTGCTCGGAGCACCCAGGAAGGGGCCCTGCCTGGTTCTTCTGTGTGCGCCCCCCCCCCATCCCTTGCCACAGGGCTCTGGCCCCTGGCCTCTTTCCCCTGGGTGCTTCCACCACCACCCCTTTGGGTGATGAGAGCCGACGTTCCCAGCAGTCTCAGCCCCACAGAGACACAGTGAAGAGAGGAAGTGTTGGAGACAGAAACCCCAAAGTCTCGGCCTGTGGCTTTGAACCAGGGTGGGGGTGGGAGGAGTGAGGAGCTCTCCGCCGGCTGCCGGCTGCTGCACCCACATCAGAAATCACTTCAACATGAGAACGGCGAACCACATGAAGAGGAGTGTGCCAACCTCAGGGAACTGCTGAAGGCTTCAGAAACTTCTTGGTGGCATGGGGTGGGGGCACGGAGGACAAACAGGCCCCGTGGTGCTTTGTGGGCCAGCTTGCCTGGCAGAGACACACGCGGACCCGACAAAGAACAAGAGCAGCCTCCACACGGGCCCCACCCCACTCCAGTGTACAGCAGAGAGGACGGCGGGGACCGCAGGAGGGAGGGAAGGACGCAGTGCCATGTGCCTGTGGTGGGAGGGCGGCCTGGCTGCTGAGCCAGGAATGTGACACCGCAAGCGATATGTGTGTGTGTGTGTGTGTGTGTGTGTGTGTGTGTGTGTGTGGCCAGCCATGGGGTCTCTGAGCTCAGCTCCCCTCTAGGCTCCAGAGGCTGCCCAATCTTGGGGCTTCAGGCTTCATAGACATCTTGTATCCTGCAGGACGTTGGAGAGTGGGCTTCGCGGGTTTTTCTCTGTGTCCTTTCTGGCCATGGCGAGACCTCCCACCGCGACCCCATCTGTCTCCAAGAAGGGTCACTCCCCGGGCAGGGAAAAATGGGATCCTAGCTCAACGCCAGTGCCTGGTGGTAGAAAGTTACAGGAAAGCTTCCGGAGAACAAGCTGCCCTGACTTCTGGCAGGCTGGCACTCCTGGGAGGAAGCGGGATCCAGCACAGATCAAGGGCGCATTCAAAGTCCCCTACAGTTGGCTTTCCAGAGCATTCTGGTGCTTATATTTAACTGAGGGTGTGTCTGGCATTTCTATAATTCACAACACATGGGGCCACAGAGTGCGAATTCCCATCCGTAGGGGGCAGAAAGCAGTGTTGTTCTACCATCTGGATCATACTCAATGAGCTCGCGCTCTGACTCCACTTTGTGGGGGCCATGGCCCAGATTCCCCAGGAGTTAAAAAGCAGCCTGACTTCTTGCTCGGGCTGAGGGGGGCGGGGAGGGCATGGGGATCTTTACAGACACCAGGATTTTCAGCCTTCTCCCTGGAGGACGTGTGTTATTCCAGGTAGACTAGAGAAACGAATTCATAAACATGCATATGGATATAAGGGAAAGGTTTATATACAAGAGGAATGGAACATTGAGAAAGCATCCCAACCTAGTCCAGTCTAAGGGCATAAGTTCAGTATCAGCTCCTATGTCTGATACCAGTCTACAAAGTCACCTTCCGACTCACAGAGCACATGCAATGATACCAGGACAATCATAGGCCAGTGGGTACAGAGTCTTGTGTATCCAGAGGCAGTAGAAGCATCTCGATGCTGACAAGGGTCTCCCCATGGCTCCTCACTTCCCAGGCTAAAATCCATCAGCAGTATCCATTGGTGGTAGAGGCATCTCAGCGCTGGCAGGGTTTCTCCAGCCCCAGAGGTCTGGTTCCATCAGGGCAAGCCTGTGTCACTTCTTCTCTGGCTTGTCCAGGTTCCAGGACTCAGGATCTATCAGCATGCCACCATCTTGTTTTGTCATCTCCAAATGACTGAGACGATGGTCTCTCACTTCCATGGGGGAAAGATGGTGAGATTTCCCAGAATTCTCAGAGAAAGCCATGGTCACACAGAGGTCTCATTGACTATCTCCAATTGACAGGCTAGACTCCACCCCTACACTCCCAGACATGAAATTGACACACGAGTACATGACTGTCACAGGGAGACATACGGTAGATGCTTTCGAAGTGCAGGGTAGGACTCCCCCCCTCATTCAACTCACTGGCATCAAGCTGATATAGACTCAGACCAAGTCTGTAGGACAGGTAGAACTGCTCCCATGGGCTTCCAAGACTGTAACATCTTTATGAGGCTTGAACGCCCTGTCTTGCTCCCAGGAAGTGCCTGGTGGTTTCAAACTGCCAACCTTGTGCATAGTAGCCCCACGTGTAACCACTACACCACTGGGTGTAGGCAAACTATTGAATACACTGTGGGTGTGCAGAAGGGTGAATACATGTGTCTTGGAGGATGTACGGCCAGCAGGCTCCTTCAAAGGGTGGATGGGGAGACTCTGACTCCTTTCAGTGGGACTTATCATCCAGAAAGAGTCATCTCAAGAAAAGGGCACCATGGTTGGTAGAGGAGGAGAAAAAATGAGAGAGTCCCCTCACCCAATGGACTGACACAATAACCACGAGGATGCCAATAAGGGTGCCAACGGCGAAGGGTGGGGTCACCGTTCACAAGGACACCAGGAAAGAAAGAAGTCAGGACATCAAAGCCTGGCCTGAGAGTCCTGCTTCATGGGCCATGTAGAGCAGCGTGAGCAGCAGCCATCTGTCCTGTGGCTGAGGACAGGAGAGGGTTGGAAGCCCCCTCAGGTGGCCGGACACCATGAGTCTGCAGGAAGAGAGGAAGGTCCGTGGTGTGTGCACACCCTGGACACAACTCAGTGGCATAATTGTTTTGGGTGTCCACGTGGCTGGGCCAGGATTCCCAGTGATTTGGCTGAGACATTCTCCAAGATGTGGCCTCATGTGATGTGGTCAATTCCATGTTGGGGCTGCTGGGAACGGGCAGGCAGTTTAGGGAGGATCTGGGTGAAGTGCCACTCCTTCATGCGGGGCACAGCACTGATGTCATTTCCTTGGGCTGTTGCCTGCTTCACCTACAAGTTGTTGCTTTGTTAGGTGCTGTTGAGTTCGCCCAAACCGTCGTGATGCACAACAGAATGAGATATGGTACCGGCCGCTGCCATCCTCACAATGGTTGCTTGGCCTGGGCCCATTGAGGTAACCAGTGTCCATCCATCTCGTCTAAGGATTTCCTCTTTATCACGGCCCCTCCGCTGTACCAAACATGCTGTCCTTCTCCAGGGACTTCCTGCATCTCTCCTGACAATATTTCCAAAGTAGGTGAGACGAAGTCTTGCCATCCTTGTCTCTAAGGAGCATTCTGGCCTCACTCCTTCCAATAAAGATCACTTTGTCCTTTTGGCAGCCCATGGCACTTCCAATACTCTTCTCCAGCACCTCACAATTCAAGAGCATCAAATCTTCTTTGGTCTTCTTTATTCAGTATCCGACTTTCGCACGCATATCAGGCAACGGACAACACCGTGGCTGGGGTCAGGTGGCCCTCAACGTACATCTCTGCCCTTTAGGACTCTGAAGAGGTCTCCTGCAGCAGATGGACCCAATGCAACCCCACTTGTCGGCCAGTGTGTCATACGGTGGTGACGTGTGTGTGGCTGTGATGCTGGGAGATATGTCGTGTATTTTAAATGCCACCAGGTCACCCAAAGTGAACAGATTTTAGTGGAGCTGCCAGGACTCAGCTCCCTGCTTTGGAGAAAGAAGCAGCCCAAAACCTTATGCTTAGCTTGGAAGCATTGCCAAATACACATGTGAGTAGATCCTGTGGAGAGCTGGTTTGCTCCCTGCTGGATCTGACTCCTCCATCTAGCTCATGGGTTTCCAGTTTTCTAACTTAAGCCAACGGCCTACCTACCATGTGGCCCGCTGACCTTGGGAGTCATCAGGAGCCTGACATCTGGCTTGCTGACCTTCGTTTCACCTTCCTCTGTCTTCACTGCCCTGGGATCTTCCTGGTTCGTCCTCCTGCATTTTAATTTGTCAGCTGTCACAACCACGGGAGTCAAGAGAAGCTTCCCACGCCACATCTGACCCACAGACTTGAAGAGGACTGGACCTGCCCACGTCTACAATTACGGGAGCCATTTTCTTGATACAAAGTTCTCTCTTTATCTAGAGAGATATGTGAGTGGCTTTGCTTCTTTAGACCACCCAGCCTAACACAAAGATCATTGTTGGGAGCGATATAATCCATTGTCAATTTGAGACTTAAGAGTGGAGGGGTGTAGTTTTAGCCTGTCAATCTGGATGCAGCTTGATGACCTCATTTGGAGGCACTAAGGAGATCAATAATTCACTGGAGGCAGGGCACACACTCACTCCCTGGAAGGCATGCTTGCTGACAAAGCACATGGAGCTATGCTAGAGGCCTGAAGCTGGAGGAGCCACACTGGAGACCCCTGCCAGTGCTGAGAGGCCTCTCCCACCACTGGGTCCACAAGACTTTTCACTCACTGGCCTATGATCTTTCTGCATTCGGCATCTTTACATGTGCTGTGTGAGTCTGAAGAAGAATTTATAGATTTGTATCAGACATATGGGTTCAAATCAGACATATGGACTTGATCTGAACTGGAGTGGAATGGTTTCTCAATATTCAGTTGCTGTTGTATATGAAACTCTTTCTTATACACATATCAGGGTCTATTCATTTGTTTCTCTACTCTACCTGGACTAATATAGGCCTGGAATCAGATAACCCCAAGACGTTCTAGAACAGCGCTTCTCAAAACACATGACAAACACCTGTGGATCATGACCCCTTTGAGGGTCGAACCACACTTTCACAGGGCTCACCTGATTCATAACTGCAAATGACTATGATGAAGTAGCAACAAAAATAATTTTATGGTTGGGGGGTCAGCACAACATGAGGAATGGTATTAGAGGGTCACAGCATTAGGAAGGTTGCAAACGCCTCTACAGGAGAAGGTGGGAGGAACTCCTTATAAAGAGCACTGGACCTCCTTGGGCTGGTGGAGGTGGGCAAGTGGAAGGTAGCGGACTGGAACGGGTTTTAACACTAGCAAAGCACTGTGTTAACCTGTAGGCATGTCTATGTGTTGGAACGGGCTCTATAACAGTAAGTTGTATGTTTGGATTTTTTAAATCATTTTATTGGGGTTTCTTACAGATCTTATAACAATCCATAATCCAATTGTATTGAGCACACTTGTATATATGCTGCCATCATCATTTTCAAGACCTTTTCTTTGTACTTGAGACCTTGGTATCAGCTCCCTTTTTTTCCCCCTCCCTCCCCCCCCCACTCATGAATCCTTGATCAATTATATATTATTATTACTGTTATTTCATATTTTGCACTATCCCTTATCTCCCTTCAGACACATTTCTATTAGTCATCCCCTCAGGGCAGGGTGGGAGTTATATATCCAACCTCATGATCATTGCCCCCTGTCTCCCACGTCCCCTGCACCACCCTCTCCCTCCCTTCAATATATTGCTACTCCCACTAATGTTCCTGAGGTGTTTCTCTGTCCTGGATTCCATGTATCGAGAGCTCTTATATGTATCAGTATTTGTACTCCAGTCTAGGATGTTTCATCGGTGCTACACTACACCCTGCTGACTTGTCCCTTCTTTGTGACCCTTCTGTGAGGGGATGTTTGATGGCCTTAAGATTGCACTTGGGTCTCCACTTTGACCCCATTTCTTCATATCAATATAGTTATTTGTTTTGGATCTTTTGATACCTGATACCTGATCCCATCGACACCTCATGATCACACCAGCTGGTGTGCTTCTTCCATGTGGGCTTTGTTGCTTCTCGGCTTTATGGCGGCTTGTTTATCTTCAAGGCTTTAATACCTCAAACACTATATCTGTTGCTAGCCAGGTACCATCAGCTTTCTTCACCACATTTGCCTATACAGCCATTTTGTCTTCTGTGACCATGTCGTAGAATGCCAGGTTATTGGGACAAAATACTCCTGTGTTTAAGGAGGCCTTGAGTAGAGGCCCAGAGTCTGTCTGCAATCTTAATACTTAACCTATGAATATATGTA
>PVJH01046157.1:0-11991 GCA_004026705.1 Nesogale talazaci | reverse complement strand
GTCTACCTTCGACTGCTTTTCTGTTGCCCGTCCCCCAGGGAAAGTTATATGTAGATCCTGTTATCAGTTCCCCTTTCTACCCCATCATCCCTCCACCATCCCAGAATCACCCCTCTCACCACTGGTCCTGAGGGGTTCATCTGTCCTGGATTTCCTGTTTCCAGTTCCAATCTGTACCAATGTATATCTTCTAATCTAGCGTGGTATGTAAGGTAGAAAAATTTGGATCATGATATTGGAAGGGAGGAAGATTTAAAGGCCTAGAGGAAAGTTGTATGTTTCATTTTTGCTACACTGCACCCTGAGTGATTCATCTCCCCCCATGACCATTCTGTAAGGGGATGGCCAGCTACCTACAGATGGACTTTGGGTCCCCACTCTGCACTCCTTCTCATTCACAATGACATGATATTTTGTTCTTTCATGCCTGACACCTGATCCCTCCAACACCTCATGATCACATAGGCTGGTGCTCTTTTTCCATGTGGACTTTATTGCTTCTCATGTAGAAGACTGCTTCTTTATCTTCAAATCTTTAAGACCCCAGACACTACATCTTTTGATAGTCAAGCACCATCAGCTTTCTTCACCACATTTACTTATGCACCCTCCTTGTCTTCAGCAGTCAAGCACCATCTTCTCTCTGCACCACATTAACTTTTGCACCTGCCTTGTCTTCAACAATCCAGTCAAGAAAGTGAGCATCACTGAATGACAGTTTAATAGAAAAACTTTTATTGCATTGAGGGATTATTTGAGTGAAGGTCCAATGTCCATCTGTTACCTTGATACTAAACATATAAATATATGCACATAGGTCTATTTCCCCATCATCATATGTGGCAATCATGTGCTTATGTTAATTTCATGATTGAGATGTAGGGGTGTAATCTAGCCTGTTAATCTGGAGAAAGTCATTGAGCAGCCAACGAGGCCTCCGTGAGGCTTTCTCCTGAGGCTTCTGGGAAGTCTTGTGATATTTCTTTCATGGAGATGAGAAGCTGTCTCCCCAGTTGTTGGGAGTTAATCTCAGAGATGATGAATCACAGAAAAGACAAGATGGCAGCATCCGAGGAGCTGAAGGAGCCAGAGGAGAAGCCACATGGCCTTACCCTGATGGAACCAGACCTCTGAAACTGGAGAAGCCACGTGGAGAACCCTGACAGCGTTGAGTTGCCTCTACCACCACTGGATGCTGTTGATGGACCCAGAGCCCTGGAAGCGAAGAGCCATGGGGAGACCCTGCCAGCGCTGGGACTCTGCACCCATTGGCCTGGGACTTCGTGAGTCAGAAGGAGACATTATAGACTAGTATTGGGCATATGGGTTAATATTGGACTTATGACTTTGTACTGTACTGGCCTGGGATACTTAATGTCCTATTCCTCTTATATATAAACCTGTTCCCTATATCCATATGCGTGTCTATGATTTTGTTTCTCAGTTTATCCGAACTAACGCATCATATAAAATACATTTACATATGCACATGCCCATATTTGACCTCTTTAAATGCCCTTTGCTTCCTAGTTGGTTCCTCTATTTCCTCTTACTTTCCTTGTGTTCCACTATCATGCTCACACGTCATTTGGATTTCAGTAATTTCTCTCTGTTACATTGCCATTGATCAAAATCTCCTAGGCCTTCTGCAACCTCCTCACCACTGATGTTGGATCACTTGTTCCCTTGTCCCTGGGTTTTTTTTTTAACATCCACTGCTTTTCTCCCATCTCTTCCTCTCCCATGTCCCCCTGGACTCTTTGATTCAGTTGTTTTCTGCTCCAGATTGTTTATCCTGCCTATCTTATCAAGATAGCCCTGTATTGAGTAAATATTTTCCTTCAAAGGAGGATATTTTAATGGTATGTTTCTTTCACAATATTTTCATATTTTACTCACTTTATATATTCCTGTAATGGTACTTGATGTCAATTTCGTAATTGGGAGTGTAGGAGTGGTGTCTAACTGCCACTCTGGAGATAGCCAGTGAAGCCTCTGTGTGGGCATGGGTTTCTAGTGAGAATTTTGGGATGTCTCGTGGTATTTCCCAATTGGAGAAGAGAGACTGGATTGAGTCTCCAAGACGACGAACTACTGACAAGACAAGATGACAGTATGCTGATCAATCCTGATTCTTGGAGAATCGAGGAGCTGGAGGAGAGGCCACATGGGGTTTTCTCTAATGAAGCTAAATCTCTGGGGCCAGTGAATCCATGTGGAGAGTTCTGCCAGCTCTTAGATGCTTCAGAGGCCACAGGGAGACCTCTGCCAATGCTGAGATGTTCCTACTGTCACTGGCCACATAAGACTCTTCACCCATTTGCCTGTGATTGCCCTGGTGTCATTGCATGTGTTTCATAAGTCAGAATGAGAATTTATAGACTAGTGTCGGATGTATGAGCTAATATCGGACTTATGACTTTGACTGGACTGGGTTGGGATATTTTCTCAATGTTCCATTCCTTTTGTATATAAACCTTTCCCTTCTATCTATATTTGTGTTTATGAACTTGTTTCTCTAGTCTCCCCAGACTAGAACAATTATGAATAAAGCATAGGGCCAGTTGTGACTTGGTCTGTTACATGTATGGTTTTCATGAGTTGAAGCCAACTTGATAGCCTTTGACAATATAAGTAACTGTTATTTCATATACCCACTGAAATATTTAGGTAAATGGTTGTTAGACCAAATATGTGCTACTAAATAAATAATTCTTTAAAGTACCAATATATATAATTACACCCCCAAATTCAAAGTAGTGTTGTCATTCAAATTATCAAAAACACAAATTACCTATACCACTAGTTTCTCAGTTTGCCATACTCTGGTGGCTGGTATGTAGCTGTGATTCTGGAGACGATGATACTAATTTGTGAGTAGTGACTCAGATCTTAAAAGCTTGTTAGGTACAACTAAGAGACAACTGTTTCAGGCAGGGTTCTCTTAGAGAAATAAAATCAGGACATTAGTAATTCTTTTTATATATTTATATATAGAGAAAGGTATATAAGATGAGAAAGAAACAGTTAACTATCTATAAAGCAGTACAGATTGCCCGATGCAACTCACTTGTGTGAGACAGCTAGAAGTCCAGCAGTCCTTTGAGTCTTGAGGGCCGCTGAGTAGTCCTCTGTAGAGCAATCCAGGCTATCTAGTCACAGGCAGCAAACGGCAGAGCAGGTCGCCAACAGTCAGCCAGATGACAGAGTCCAACAGTCCCCAGCTCAAGAGATGTATATCCCAGGAGCGTGGTGAAGTAGGGCTTCAAGGAACCTCAACTCACAACTCCACAGTCCACGATTAGTGTCCCACTGATAGTGTTGTTTGGAAGTCGAGGCACAGGACAAACAAAACAGCTCTCTGGTCTGAAGATCGGGATGCAAGAGAGAGGGTGGGACTCATTGAGCCCTTCCTATCTCTGCCCTTCAATTCATCCCGTGTGTTCACTGGCCATGCCGTCACAAAAGACCCACCAATCTTCTGTGGCCATGTTGGCATAACAAACCTACCCATCACAACAACTATTGGTTTCTGCTTACCCAGAGCAAAGAAAGATTTAAAGGAAGTAACGTCTCAAGGAGACAATTAGTACATAGGATCAATGGACTACACAAACCCTTACCTCCCTTACCTTAGAGTTGTATAACTGGCTACCATTAACAACTGTTTTATTCATTATCACCAAAAAAGTCCTGGAAAGAGAGGGGTAAAATATGTTGACCATATATGAAAATGTTAAAAAAAGCAGACTTGCTTTGGTGGAACCCCAACAACTTCAACATGCATTATCCAATGCCATTGATTTTACTCCTTAACTTGTACAATCATTATTGATATTTTACCCAGTTTCTTCTCTCATCCCTCCTTCATGATAACAATTGCATTAGATTTTTAAGAAGCTTTCTTCCAATCCTGATGTCTCATTTTTCTTCATTTAATTGAGCTTCTTGAACAATTTGCTCAGTTTGTGACTTAAATATGTATGGTGAATAGACATGATCTTGACATATACCTATTCTGATTTTGAACTTTACACTATCCCCTCTTCCTGTTTGCTCAACACAATGAAGTGTTTTGGAATTTCCATTCTTCTTAAGATTACCCATAGTTCTTTATGATTCACACAGCAAAATATATTTGCTTAATAAATAAAGGACAATAAAACACCATATGATATTCGCTGCTTTCAGTCAAGATACTTCTGACATTAACAATGATATCCCCTGTTCTATGTCCTCTTCTAAATCCAACTAGAATTTCTGGCAGCTCTTGTGTATTTCATCTGAGGAAGTCCACATGTATAATCATCATTTATGTTGCTGAAAAAAGTTATCTACAGTGAGCAAATTGTTAGTCTTGCAAAATTGTATAGCACAGACTCTAACTTCATTTTTCTCACCAATGCTATATTTTCTATTTTTCCATTTCAATTATGATAATTATCAATGCATATTATTGTATGGTTGATAAATTTCATATTGAGGAAGTTAATAACATTCTTCAGCTTTCTCATCATTCGTTTTATCAGTTTCTTGGTAAATTTAAATTATAGCTGTATTACCTGGACTTCCTTACAGATGAATAGATATTATACTATCAATACAATAATATTATATTATTATATTATAATACTAATATTATACTATTTCACACAGATCTTGAGCTGTTTCTTTGGATAGTGAAGGTAATATCATTCCTCTTCAATTTTTCATCCTCTTCATAGAAAATAAAATAACTGTTTGACATAAAGTGACTAAGTGACCAATAGCAGTGTATGTAAGTTTACAAGTGTATAGTTCTTTATAAATTCTATTTCATTTTTGACAACTTCCAAGTTTCCTAGATTCATACTTCATACATTCCATGTTACAATCATTAGGGGATGTTTTCAGTGTTTCTTCTCCTTTTGAGAGCTGCTCCACTAGCAAAGGAAACCTTTCCCTCATTAACATTATTTAAGGTCCACACTACTTTGAGGAGGCATCTCTTCTCCATTCCTACATGAGTGTCATCCAATCTGAGGGGCTCATCTTTTGGAAATATATCTGACAAAATCCCACTATTTTACTTAAAAGTTTTCCGTGGTTAATTCCTCAGAGTCAGCAGCCTCTTCCTTCATCGTGTATACTTAATCTGGAAATGCTAATGAAACCTGTTCACCAAGGTTTACCCTGCTGGTATTTGAAGTACTGGTGGCATACCTTCTAGTTTCAGAGAAACTCAAAAACCACTGCAGTATGACAAACTGAGAGACGAGTAATGGATAAAGACTTAGTACTCCAGAAATTACATAGATAATTCAATGGGGTTGAAAATACACACATTGATTTTGTGTTGAAATAGAAATAGATTTCTATTTTAACATCTATATAACTTGGACATTAGAAGTGAGCATTTTAGGGTTCTTCTTTGGTTTGGGAGGGCCCAGATACCAAGGAAATTAACTTTCCTCTCATTCTGTTTTATTAATACTAACGAGCCCCCAGAGATTGGAACAATGTGCACCAATTTGGCTAATTGTGTGCTCTGGGCATTTAATTTTTATGGCCAGATAATTCAAAGTAACCCATTTATACCTTCCAGACTTCAGTTTGCCCACCACAATCCAGCAGTCTCCATACCTGTGTCTCTTCTCTAGTCATCATCTGTCTTAGGAGTTCCATTTCTGTATCCCTTTTTACCAGACTTTAGAGAGTTGCCCAGCCCCCATTGTTCACAACAGAAGTAGGATGTTATGACCACGCTTCATGGGCATGCCCCAGCAGGAAGCCCTTGTAATCCTATGAGTGCCATGAGATATAGAGAGTGCCCAATGAGTACTTAGAGAAGGTGGAGAGTTTGTTATCTCTTATTAGGACAAGCAGCACAGTTGGCATGGAGAAATATGAGGTCCTGAGTACTAGGTTTCAGCTCAGAGACCTGTAACTTTTCTGCTGCAGGTTCTAGTAAAAGCCCAACCATGCTCTTTGAGAGGTGATATACGTACTGCATGAACTCTACATTATACAACCAAGGTTCCTCTTACTTGACCCCTAAATGCTTAAAAATGACCTTGATGGTAATAGTAATAATAAGTATGATGGCCATAATGACAATATCATAACTATTTTATCACAACGACAAACTCATCAAGAAAATGAAGGCTTCCCTGGGTCAGGATCTGAGGTAAGTCTTCCACCTAACTTCTTCCTTTTATCTGCACAAGTTTCCTTAGAAAATAGCAACATACATTGTTGCAGTTTCACAGGTTAGGAGCACAGCACTTTCCTGCAACTTATACTAAATCAAGGGCTAGAAAATGTCTCCACTCATTTTGAAATCAGAAGTCTGACTCCAGACACAGGACACTTGTCTACATTCTCTGCTGCCAACCTGCCTTTCTATTTCACTCCCCTGGTCTCTCCAGGTATAGACTATCTACTCCCTGTGTTCTGATGTGTTGGGGGAGCAGGGAAGGGTTAGGTATTACCTGCCAGACACAGTAGACACTAGTGGTGTTCCTTTTTGGATGAAGGAAAAGATAACTGACTGAGTTTCAGGTGAAAAACCAAAGAACAATCTGCAGCATGAAACTCAAAGTAGATCGCTTTCTTATTCTGGACCCTGCATTTTGCCTCACCTGTCTTTTCTTCCTTTATTTTTAAATTGGCCCCATCTAGACCTCAAGAAAAACTCACTAATGCCTATTGCGCTAATTCTGACTCACATGTACCCTACAGGACAGAGTAGACCTTCCACTGTGTGTTTCTGCGACTAAATCTGAACAGGAGTTGCAAGCTTCATCTTTCGCCTGAGGATCATTTGGTAGTTTAGACTTCTGACCTTGCAGTAAGTAGCTTAATTTGGATGAGTATAAAAATGTCCTTTAGATGTATCTTTGATTAAATTCCTTGGATTTTCATTTTAATCATTTTAAAATATAAATAGAGGGAAGCTGTTCAGTGCATGGGCATCGGTGACCTTTAGTCTGTCTGTGAGTCCTGTCAGTCTACTTATGATTGTGTGTCAGAGACAATTTTTAAATATCTTTCACCCATCTTATTTATACAAAAAATGCTGGAAAAATCTTAGTTGAAGAATAAAGGATATCATATATCAAATTTAATATGTGAAGTTTGCCCATAGTTCAGGTACAATATTTTTGCATGTTTTATTCATATAAATTAGATGATGCTTCATATCATACAGCTAAGTATCCTGTGATCAGAAGGTAAGCTTTGCCTAGATCCCTGTCAGACATTTATTTTCATTCTTATCAGAATAGTTATTGAAAGTTTGGAGGGAAACAATTGAGCCTTATCCATTTTTGATTCCTCGAAATGTCTTCTGTCATTGGCATCATGAAGTCTACCATCAGAAAAACAATTGATTTATACGAAATGTGGAAAAGAGCTTCCCTGGTTCACAGGATCAGAATGAAGGTTAAATGACTTCTTAGCTGAGTAAATTCTTAAACTGAGCATTCACATTGCCTCCCACCAAAAAAAAAACCCCAATGTCGCAAAGGATTAAAAAATACCAAATCGACAGCTCCACAGGAGCAAAGGCTGGGCCTCCTACTCCCCCCACCAGAGGGCAGTGATGCCCCCCCCAAAAAAAACAAATTCAAACCCACTGTAATCGAGTGGATTCCCATTCACAGAGACCTTATAGGACAGGATAGAAGTGCCCCTGCGAGTTTCTGAATCCTAACTCTTTACAGATGTATAAAGCCCCTTCTTTCTCTCATGGGATGGTTAGTATCTGCAAACTGCTGAACAGAGAGAGACAAGATATATCAAGTACTTTCTTTGTTGTTGTCAAATGTTAAATGGCTGCATGTGAACCAATTATTTTTAGTACCATGACTGTGTATTCTTTCCATCTCCTTTTGATGCTTTCTGCTTCTTCAATATTTTGATCATAGAATTTTAAAATATTCCAACTAAAGCCTTGAAGTTTTCCATCAGTTCTCTCAGTGTGAGATGTGCTGAATGCAATCTTCCCTTTTGATTTTCTGATTCCGAGCCCTTGCACATTTCATTTATAATGCTTTATCTTCTTGAGATGCCTTTTGACATTTTCGGTTTGTCTCTACAATTAAGAGTAGCAGCTTTCAGTCTCTTCTGACATTCAGTTTGCTCTTTCCCTTCTTTCCTAATATGTTATGAATTTCTTTCCTAAATTTTTAAAAAACGTTTGCCTTCTTCACAACATTCTATGGCATCGCACTATGTTTTAGTCATCAGAGTTCAATATGTGGAATGAATCCTGGAGATTATATATTCATTGTGGCATTTTAGCTCTCTTGAACTTGTTTTAACTCTCTTCCACTTTGATAGGAACGTGCATGTGAGCAATTGATGCTTAGTGCCATGGTCAGCCCCTGGTCTCGATTATACTGACAGTATCGAACTTTTCCTTCATTGTTTCTCACAAATGTGGCCTATTTTTTGTTCTCTGTGTATTCCACTTAGCAAAACCCATATGTATAGTTGTTTTTAAAAAGGGGTAGTTGAAGTGATGAAATAATCTTGCAAAATACTATCATTTGATATCCATCTTCATTTATATCCCCAAGGTGATATTTTCCAACTAATGATTGTTCCTCTTTATTCCTAGATTTCACATGCCAGATATCTTGACAATTATTGCTTGTTCAATTTTGGACTGAATTTGGTAGAATTCATTGATTTTTTTTTCATCATTGGCTTTCATGGTTGGTGAGTAATCTTGAATAATGTTTATATTAAATTGTACTCCCTTGTATGTGTCTAGATATTGTTCTATTAATGACAGAATTGTACTTCATGATAGATCTTGAAATGCCTTTTTTTGGTGATATCTATAACACCCTTCCTCTTGAACATGTAACATCATTTTCAACAGTGAACTGTGTAACCATCTGATTCAAAATGATGAATATCAGTTCATTTCAGCTCAGCAATAGTTTAGGATGTTAATAATTATGAATTTCATTTTTATATTTGATGACTTTCAAATATCCTAGATTTATATGTCAGGCAGCACAATTTCTTATTATTCATAGATGTTTTTGGTTGTTTCTTTTCATTTAAAATCATGTCTGATAAGCCAGAATAAGCCCCTGCTTCATTGTCATAAAAAGTTTAGTGCAGTGGTCAGTGAACTGCAGTTCACAACCCATATAACGCTCTTTCAATGTGAGGATGAAGTTCTGAAGTAACATTGAAAACATTTGAAGGCTATTATTTCAGATCACAGTGATTTAATTTGTTTGGAAAAACATATTTAAAGCTCCTGAATGATTGTAAAGTTGTTAGGAGGGACAGAATTGACTCTCCAGTCTTAAAAGTTTGCCAACCCCAAGGTTAGTCTATTTTCAGGAGACAACTCTTCTTTATTCTCAATAGCCGTGTCTTTGAAACTGAGGGAATCATCCTGGGGTACTATATCAGAAAATATTCCACTACTATTCATAAGATGTTCAGTGGCTAAATGTTCAGGAGTCAACCACATATTTCTTCTACCTAATCTGTTTTTAATTTGGAAACCTCACTGTACCATTTCACTATAAGTGACTTGGATGGTATTTAGAACACTGGTGGCACAACTTTTAATGTCACAGCTATCAACAAGCAATCCTAGTGAAGATTGGTGGATGAGTGGGAAGTATTTGTTATAGGAGTCAATTAATAGAATTCACAATATTCAATTTTCCTCAAAATTTTAGATTTTTATAAAAATGAAAAAATCTAAATATAATGACTGCAATATCCAAGGAGAAAGTCAATCTGATTATATGAAAATTGCATCTAGGTACAGATATTACTATTTAACTATGCTTTTAATACTAGTACTTTGCGGTATTGATCTTCACAAAACCTGTGGACTTGGAATGCTGGATTAATTTTATCTATAAAACAGGTATCATAGAAATTCCTTACAGATCTTCTCATGCTCTTTTATATCTGGATTCTAAGTCTAAGGGAGATTCTTGAAGAGATGAAGCCAGGCAGGATGTGGAATGATAGGATCATTAATGATACCAGATGGGTGTTGGCTGAAAGTTGAGAATACAAAAATAAATGTTCACCTATGTGCTTTTTATGGGAAAGACATTCTACACTACAGGTCATAACAAATTATGAAACTCATTTCTTATTCCAAAGAAGAGGAAATGCAGAATAATCCTATGAACACAGAAACAACCTGTACATAGACCAAGAAGTAGTCAGTGGAATGAACCAAGGAGGGAATGTGTCTCAGGCTGAATTCCTTAACCACATGGAGTGACAATCAATTAATATGGTCCTTGTAGCCATGGTTCCTTATAAGATGTATTTGTGTTCTGGACCTTATATGACTATGGCTTTCATCTTTTGGAGGGCATTCATATGCTGGACAGAGTGGGGTGAGTCTGAGATCTGGGGGGTTAGAGTTGAGGAGGAGGTGAGCCATTGGGACCTTATCAATCTCTGACTCTCTGGAGTTAGTTTGGTTTTAATTCTTCTAAAAGATATTATTGCTACACATATTTCTGTAATAAATCAATCTATATGAGTTCTGAGCCAACAATCCAAGTTGCTGGGCTACATGGATATATGAGCTATACAGCCCCAGGATTGGGGGGAATATTCATTAACCATTTGGAATATTCAAGGCGACATCCTTGATTGCCAAAAGCAAAGATGACTTGAAGGAGTTCAAAGAACACAGTCTTCAAATAAATTAGTTGTCTTTTACCTTCTTTTAGTCAAAATAATTTTTGTGGAGATCATTGCTTCTTGCATATGCTTCCTTCATAAACGAGGCCAACATTTGACTCATTCTCTGCTCTGTTTTCTTAATATCCCTTGCTATCCTCACATTCTGTAGCCCAGTGGCTCTAAAGTGGTTTTGAGAAGCAGGTGAAAAGCACAGACCACAATGAAGAAAGTGTTCAGGTAAATATACTGGTGGAGTTGTACTATTACAACCAAGAAATATTGCTGAAGGTACTGTTATTGCTGCAAATGTGAACAGTTGTGGATTTGCATGCTTTGTTGACCATTTCTTGCATTCAAAATGCAAACACAGTGCTGACTTACTCTTCAGTTATTTTCTTTTAACCTCCCCTTTTTATTTTTCCAAATGCAGTCTCAGGTACATGGAGTCACAAAATCAAACAAGTGCTTCAGAATTCCTCCTCCTGGGCTTTTCTGAGGAGCCAGAACTGCAGCCCCTCCTTTTTGGACTGCTTTTGTGCATGTATTTGATCACTGTGTCTGGGAACCTGCTCATCATCCTGGCTGTCAGTTCTGATAAACATCTCCACACCCCCATGTACTTCTTCCTTTCAAACCTTTCCTTGGTTGACATTGGTTTCATCTCAACCACAGTCCCAAAAATGTTGGTAAATATCCATACACAGAACAAATCTATCACCTACATGGGCTGCCTGACACAAGTGTCTTTTTTCTATCTCCTTGGCTGTTGGGACAGTATGCTGCTCACCACGATGGCTTATGACAGGTTTGTGGCTATATGCTCCCCCCTGCACTATGCAGTCATCATGAACTCCCATCGCTGTGGCTTCTTCGTTTTGGTGTCTTTTTTCATCAGTCTTTTGGACTCCCAGCTGGAGTGTTTGTTTGTGTCACAGGTTACCTTCTGCACAACGGTGGAAATCCCTCATTTCTTCTGTGACCCCCCTCAACTGGTTAAGTTTGCCTGTTCTGACACGACCGTCATTACCATATTATTAAATTGTTTGGTTGCCATCGTGGGTGGTGTTCCAGTCTCAGGGATCCTTTTCTCTTACTCTAAAATTATTTCTGCCATCCTCAGAGTCTCATCTTCAAGTGGGAAGTATAAAGCCTTCTCCACCTGTGGCTCCCACCTGTCGGTTGTTTGCCTATTTTACGGAACAGGTATTGGGGTGTACCTCACTTCAGCGCTCTCATCTTCTGCCAGAAAGGTTGCAGTGGCTTCAGTGATGTACACATTGGTAACCCCTATGCTGAACCCCTTCATCTACAGCCTGAGAAACC
>PVJH01046156.1:0-11962 GCA_004026705.1 Nesogale talazaci | reverse complement strand
AGTCATGCAAAGCAAATGAAGGTACCATGCATGGCCAGGCACACCTTAGTCCTGAGAGTAACATCCTTTCTTTTCAATACTCTAAACAGGTCTTGTACAGCAGATTTACCTAATGCAACATGTTTATTGATCTTTTGACTGGTACATCCGGAAGCACTGCCTGCAGACCTAAGCAAGACAAAATTCTTGCAAACCTCAAACCTTTCCTCACTCATCATGATGTTCCCTATCGGTCTAATTATAAAATTTGATTTTCTTTACATGTAATTCCAGGAGAACTCAATCTACAGCCCATAGGCCATGTGTGGCCCGCTGAGGACATTTATCTGGACTCAAGATGTTTTTGCTACTGCTGCCTGTCCTGCTTAGCAGCCGACTCATCCTGGGCCCGCAGTGAATTTGTTGCTTTTTTGGTTTTTTTTTTTTAAGCTATAATTTGGCCTTCCAACAGTCTGAAGGCGAGTCAACTGGTCCCTTGTTTGAAAAGTTTGAGGACCCCTGATTCAAAGGCTGAAATTCTTCATATTCATGAGTCAGTGCCTCAAGACCTTCTTATTTCAGCAAACAGCATTATGTCATCTGCATATTGCAAGTTGTTAATCTACCTTCCTCAATCCTGATGTCTCATTTTTCCTCAAAAAACCAGTGTCACTGATTATTTGTTCAGCACACAGACTGAACAAGTATAGTTAGAGGATATAATGCCGTCACACACTTTTCCTTATTTTATATCATCCAATATACCCTTGTTCTGTTATACAAACCCCTTCTGATACATGTAAAAGTTTCACATGAGTACAACTAAATGTTATAGAATTCCCTTTTTCTCAAGGTTATCTATAGCTTGCTCTGATACACACAGGCAAGTGACAGCATAGTAAATATTGCTTTGGCATTTTTTTTTTTTTTTGCTTTCTGACAAGATCCATCAGACATCTGCAATAATATTCCTTGTTCTAGGGCATCTTCTGAATATGGCATGAACCTCTCTGGCAGCTCCCCGTCAATGTATTGCCATAGCCATTTGTGGATAATCTTCAGGAAAACTTTACTTTCATGTGATATCAAGGATATTCTACAGTTTGTGCATTCCATTGAATCCCTTTTCTTTGGAATGAGTACAAATATCTATCTCTTCCAATGAGTTGCCCAAGTAGCTGTCTTCCAGTTTTCCTGTCATACAGGAATGAGTGCATTCTTTGCTTCACAAGCTTGTTGAAATATTTCAATTGGTATTCCATCAGTTCCTGAATTCTTGTGTTTTTGGTAATCTTTTCATTGAAGCTTGAACTTCTTCCTTCAGCACCATCAGTTCTTGCTCATATTGTATCTCCTGAATGTTAACCCCCCCCCCACACACACACACCATATATCCAAGTATACATCTGTGGATGCTTTTGTATGTACGCTCATCAAAATCAAGCTCACTGAAATTGAGTTGATTCAATGCAAAGCAACCCTATAGGACAGGGTAGAGCTACCCTATGGGTTTCTGAGACTATAAATACTCCTGGGATCAGAAAGCCTCATCTTTCTCCCAAGGCTTAGCTGCTGATTCTAACTGCTAATTTTATTTTAATCGTCTTGCACGTGATGTATTATCCCAGCAAGGCATAAGAGGTAGATTGATGCTTGTCTTTGAGTGCGTCTAATCTATGGTGCCCCTTTGTACATAACAAACTTCTACCTGCATTATCCTCACTATCCTTGGCATGTTTGAGGGAATCATTGAAGCCATTGTGACAATCCTTCTAACCAAAACTCATGTTTCTCCTTACTGACCCTCTATTTTACCCAGTGATTTCCTTCTCCAGAATCTTCGGATACACCCAAAGAAAGTGACTCATACATTATTTTGCTATGATACATAGGTTTTCTTTAAATAATTTTCAAAAGCTCACTAGACCTTCTTTCTCTGTTTTAGACCAGATGTTGAAATCTGTATTTGCTGGTATTTGAAATATCTTTGGCACAGCTACCAAGTCATAGGAACAGGAGGTTGTTCTGTTGCACATAGGGTTTGTTGTGACTCAGTAACAACTAGAGTTTCTAGCACCATAGCACCATGCAAGCCACCACAGTGCAGGAAAAATTATGTTTAGGTTTTATCAGTTGACTGACTCAAAGTGACCCTTTTACCACAGAACAAAACAATTGCTGTTATAGTTATTTGTTGCAGTCAGTGTCAGTCCATCTTATAGAGACTTTTTCTTTTTTTGGTTACCCTCTACTGGAACAAGCAGGTCTTCCTCTCCAGCATTCGACCTTCCCCAAAGCATTCTGGCTGTAGTCCTTTCAAGATAAGATCATTCATCCCTCTGGCACTCTATTTTGCTGTGAGAGGCTGTTGCACCAGGTCCAACTTAGAGCAACCCTATTTAGAACAGAACTACATACTGTCTAAACACTAATGCTCAAGCATAGGAATAATTATGAAGATGGCACATGACAAGGCAGTGTTTGCTTCTGTTGTGCTTAGGATCACTAAGGGTCAAAACTGACTAGATGACAAATAACAGCAAAAAATACTGTCTGGTGCCATCTGCACATTTGTTGTTGCTAAGTCTAGAGTTTCAGCCACAGTTAATCTGTTACCTTGAGGATTTTTCTCATTTTGTCCAACTGTCTACTTTATCAAACATGATGCCCTTTGTCAGTGATAGATATATTATAACATGTTCAAAATATGTGAGATAAACTCTTATCATCTTCATCTTGATGGAGCATTGTGACTATATCCCCCATGGTAGTCCAGGACATAGCCAGTATTCTGTACTATTGCAAAAATGAGCATCTAGCCTTCAGTCTCCCTTATTCATTGTCAAGCTTTATCTTGTCTTTGAGGTGATTGAAATTGGAAAGAAAATATAATTTTTCATGAGCTTGTTGAAACTCCCTTTCATAGAATAGTGTAGTAGAATGTATCTTATGTGTATAGTTGTGCAAAAGAAAAAAATCAAAAGTTTTACTTGAATGATTTATGACTGGAGTTAATATTTGAGCTGAATGGGCATTTGCCTTGGATTTTTAAGATTGACATAAAAAACGATCACAAATTAGGTGAATTTAAGGAATAGGAATGCATCTGCTCATATTGATAAAGGCCAGAAATCACACAAAGTGCTCACACAAATTGTCTATTCCTCCAATGGCATTCTCTTATTTTTGGTGACTCATAGGCAGGGCCTTACGTTGTTTCTATTGTCTTTAGGACACTGCTCAGGGGAAATTACGCTTAGGACCTGTACACTTGGCCTCTATGGTCTCTATGGCCTCATCAGCACACACAAAAGAAAACCACTATTATGATGTATGCAAATAACATGTGTGCTATATACAGTTTTGTAAACCAGGCACCTCCTGTCTTTATTTTCTTAAGAGCATGTTCCTTATATTTTTACATATTGTTGTTTTCAATTTTGACATTTTTTAAGTGGATTCAATATTTTAAGGATAGAACCGATCTTTTTGAAAGGTATTTTCATAAACTAACTTATGGACAATGGTCAACTTAAGGGATTTGTAATATATATGGGCAAAGAGTTTGAAAGGAAAGAGTTTTATGCATGAAGAATTATAAATTAGTAATTAAACATTAGCCTAGGCATAAAACTGCATGAACAATATATCATTTATATTTATTCACTTTCATTAATCTTAAAATGAAATGTAGTTTTGATAATCGGTGTTTCTGATTTCAATAAAAGTCACCATATGAATTTATTTCAAAATGGACCTTTCAGTTTATTTATTCATTTATTTGTCATCAAAATCTCTTTGAATCCTTTAAAATTGGATCCCTCTTTAATGTGATTGAAATAGTTCATTTTTGCATACATATGTGCTTCTATGACTTTTGAATTGATTTCATCAGCACCATTGTTTTCAGAATCTTTATCTTCATCTATTTTCTGCTGGCATATAATGATGGCCTATCTGAAGTTGCTGGGATCCATTATATGACAAGCAGTTGTCACCAACTTGCAGAGTTTTATAAATACTGCACTCAAACTGATCATGTGAATTCATGAAATCTAGCCACTCATCCTACTCCCTTACTATGAAAATCTTGAATAGCATGAAAATCTTCAAAAATAGCATGTTTGACTGTAGCTAGTGGCAGAAATTTGCTGGTAAGACATTCATGTATTATTGCTATTTACAAACTAATGGAATTAGTCTAATATATATATATTCCTATGAGACCAGTTCCAGCATAGAAAAAAAGAGTAAAAATTCCTTCCAAAAGAATCCAAGCCCATTGACCTTATTAATATTTTTCTACCCATTCTTTCATAACATCAGAGTGTATCTACTATCCATTACTATTACAATGAACAATCAAATTAGTATTCATCTTTTAATGGAGAGTGGTAGCTCCCTTGAAAATCATCACCAGCTTTAATTTCACCCCACTCACAGTGCAACCAAGAACTGCAGTGAAACAAGCCCTCTGATATTCAATGAAAGCTATAGTTTCTATAACTGAAGCAGCTATTGTTGTAGTATCTAGAGTGCCCAAATAGATTAGAAACTTTATTTCATATTAAGATAATTGCAGAGATACTGAGTTAAGATTTATTTGGTGATGGATTTGTGGGAGTTTGCCATCTTTGTTCTTTATCATTCGGACATTTTAGGCCTACAGAAGCTCTTATGCTCACAGAAAAACAGTTCCTTTTATGATTTAAAAATCAAAGTGAATCCTGCTCTGATATTTGTGACTCTTCTTTCATTTACCAAAATATCCAAAATGAACTGAATTTTAACAGCCAGACAAGACACAGAAGTATATTTTGTTTAATTTTAGGTACTATTCATTTTAGGTCATTTTATTTTGAGACATGGTGTGTACATTTTCACAGATTCATTTTCATCATCTCATTTCTCCTTTTGTCACTCACCAATGGACCAATCTTACTCTCTTGCTACCACTCTGCTGCTTTTCTTCTGCCTTTAAAATGACTTTCAGTTTATGGTATAGGATTTAAATTATGCCCAGACATGATCTTAAAGTGTTATAAGATTTAGATTTATAAACTTAAAAAAATATGTACAATGTAATCAATAACTGATTGGTTCTAGTAAAGAGAGAGCAAAATACAAATGTGAGGTGTATAAGAAGCAATAAAGTTTTAAAATGATTGCAAGCAAATGGAAAAAATTACTCAACACCATTGATCAAAAACATTGACATTTGTAAGACATAATTAGATTATGGAATAAGCAATATAACATAGCTCAATAGTTTCCCTTATGATAATCTCATTTTTTCATTAAACTGGTGAAACAAGAGAAAATTGTGTATCATTTTGCTTTGCTTATTCCACCAATTAAAAAGCAGTATGTGAAGATGATTATGATAATGATGTAAATTCAGATTTAATGGAAGTTCCTATTGATAAATGTTCAATGCCATAAATGCCAATGCAGGTTTTGCTTTTGTTTTAAACCAGGTTGACTAGATAAACAAAATAAGGGACATATTGGAAGCATTTTATAGCAAAGAGCAATTGTAAATTAATAAAACCTCCCAGCCCAGTCCAGCTCAATTCTATAAACCTGATATTAGTCCATATGTCTCCTTTCAGAATCATGCAGCCACATGCAGTGATGCATAATGAAGAAAGATTATAGACCAGTGGGTGCAGAGTAGTGTGGATTCTATGGCAGTGGCCGCATCATGAGACTCATGCAGTCAGTCTGAATTGTCAAGAAGCAGGCGAAGGAAGAGGGGAGTTCCCAGGGTCCTCCTTATGAGAAGACCATGCTCATAGGAGGTAGCATCAGGCTCCGACCAAACTTACAGTCTAGACTCCACCCTACATTTTATATATCATGTTGATATAAAGTTATGCAACCATCCTACCTTTGTTAATGCTCCACATTGACAGCATGTGGGTTATGAGTTGGACAGATTCATGGAACAAAGGTTATGCTTTCTGCTCCCATAGTATTTACAGCTTCATAAATCTGTGCTGGGTGCAGGGAGTAGCCCTGTTCTGTTTGTTGTATAGGGTCACTCTGAATTGGAATTGACTTGATGGCAGTGAATTTGGGTTTTTATTTGACAAACTCTCTCCATGACTTCTTGACCATGGCTTATATTTCAATTTACAGAAAGAACCAAAAGCAATATTTTCAGATAACTGGATCAGGATGAATGAAGCTGGAATTCACTTCTATGATGTCACAAGAAATTCATGGTATATGGATGGATGTGCTATGCAAAACTTTCAAAGATAATTTTGTTATTTCTTTACATTATTTGTATATGCATGTAGTTTTATATAAGAATGCTGTTTTCAAAAATATGGTACTTTCCAAGTAGTTTAATATTTAGAATTGCAAAGGTCAGGACTTCAACTTTTCTTTAGTGAAAGGGAATAATTCGATACATCGTAGTGACTTAGCAATAAATAAAGTTTTTTTCAAAGGACATTGCACAGCTGAGGATTGCCCATCTATGCCATGTTTGAGACTATTGAATAGCTGTGCTACAAGGACAGTTATAGAGCATGAGTGATGAAGAGGGAGAGGTGGCTATGGAAAACATGTCACAAATTTGATGCCAGCCTGAAGTGTTTAACTTTCATATTTTGAGTAATTGGAAGTGTTTTATTTGGAATGATATCAGTATGAAAAGTAGGTGTGCTTGTAACATATTACTCGATTTGTCCAAATTGTTTGAATTAAACATTCAAAAAGTTTCTCCAATTTTCTACACAAAATTCAAAAAGGAAATTATGCCAGGTTTCTCTTTCCAAAGTAACTTATTCTTTATAAGTAATTGATAATATTTAAACTATAATGCAGAATGGTTCTTTTCAAATTATACATCCCTTTCTAACTTCTGAAAATTCTGGTATGTTCTTCTATTCTCTCTACCCAATCTTCAATTGTGGCATTTAATTAATCTTCTGTCAACTTGAGCCAAAGGGTAGAGTGTAGTCTGTCAATCAGGTTGTAGCCAACAAAGCCTCTGTGTGGGCATGGCATTCTCTGGAGGATTCTGGGAATTCCAGTCTTCCTCCCCACAGGTGAGACACACACTCTCTCTGCTTAACAGTTCTGTTGACAACCGTCATAATGCTGTGCTGATGGAGTCAGAGCCCTGGAGCTAGAGTAGCCTCATGGAGACCAACACCAGACGATGGCACTGAGATGCCTCCACTATCACTGAATCCACAAGAATTTCCACCAACTGGTTTGTGGTCATCCCACATTCAGCATCATTGCATGAGCTGTGTGAGTCTGAGGGGGAATTCATGAACGTATGGGTTAATATAGACTTGTGGACTTGATCAGGACTGGGGAGGTGTGTTTTCTTAATATATAATTACTTTGTTATATAAGATTCTCTCACACACCAATCAGTGTCTCTGGATTTGTTGCTCTAGTTAATCTGGATTAACACACTACTATATTTTGGAATTGTAAATATATTCAATGAACCCAGATATTGTTCATCCCTGGGTTGCACAAAGGATTTGCATGCAAATGTGGCCAGTTCTAATTTCCCAGCATTGACAAAAATGTCTTTAGGTGTTTTTCCAAAAATATTATAGGTAAGAAACCATAATTGGAGATCTTATCTGTCAATTGAACTTCCTATTCAAAGGCAATATTTTTGTTTTTGTTTTTTATTTGTTTGACTTGGTTAGTTGTTCATCTGTTCATACTCTAATACAGCTCTAAATGCAAAGAAGGAGAACACATTTTATAAATCAGATTAGAATTGATAACATAGGAAGTCAACCAACTACTGCAGCAGTTTTATCACCACAAGGCCACTAAAAACTAACTCTTTGGGGGAAAATGAAGTTCTCTACTTTTGTAAAGTTCTAAAATCTCTGAAATTCACAAGGACTGTTCTGGTCTCCTTATCAAGTCACCATGAATAGAAATGGACTGAGGTCAGTGTGTTTGGTTTTTATAGTGACCTTAACTCGGTTAAAGCTTCACATCTTATATATGTTAGAGATAATTTTAACTTCTTTTTGGTTGGTGTGAGGTTTTTAAAAGTTCATACAGAATATTGCCAGACATATAGTAAAAGGTCAATAAATTTTCTAGATGCTTTGCTGTCTTGTTGAAGAATAGAGCTGACAAAATTTTCCTCCCTTGCACAGCCTCTTTCCTACTCCATATGTGATGCTTTTTAAAAAAAAACTTTTGTAGAATACCCCTTATCCTTTTCATCTCTTTTACAAATAATCACCATCAGATCCTTCTACATCTGCATTTCATTCAAAATACATATTTATGGAAGATTCAATGGCTGAATTTAATAGTATGTCCAAATCTCTTGATCTATTCTCTGATTAATTCTTATTCTAGACAAATGCTATTCCTCTGTTTCTCCCTATTTTTAAAATATATCTTTTCTCTTTCTGCCCCATGCATTCATTTCAAGGCAATTTCATTTCTTTTTTTATATTTTTGATGAAAGTTTTATGGTGACATAATCCAAATATCATACAATTCAATAGTTCAATCTTATCAAGAACAGTTGTACAATCATTATGACATCAATTATAAACTTTTTAATCCATATTTGTCATGAATCAAATTACTTTTCCTAAAGATTCACTCATCTTGACTTTCAATTACCTTAAAACATACAAATAAAAACAAAGTCAAAAAATCAAACAGCAAGAACAAAGTAAATAGAAAACAAAGTTGAAAAGAAGATAAAAAATCAATATTAGAAAAACTTTAAATGAGTCAAGAGGGCGATCCAGTGATAAGTTGTTTGATTGTCACCCATTTCTATCTGCCATCATCTACTCTGCCATGCATTCTGCCTGAGAGCGAGGTTGTTCATCTCCCTGGTCTCTGCTCAGAGGGGGCTCACTGGTGGCTTCATCTGCATGTGTATCCCCTTTTTATTGTTTTTTTTAATTGCTAGGCTTTTTAAATGTGGAGGAAATTTTCTTGAATGCCTATTTTGTGTCAAAAAGTTTAAGAACTTCACACTTACTTTATTTCAATCCTACTTTAAAAATCTCATTTTATTAATGTTATTTTTAAAATCTATTTTTCTAAGACTGTATTAATCACTATGGATTTTCTCCATATAGCTTCACAATCTACACATGCTTCAACAAATTGCAGAGACCAATTTGAGATTCAGCGGATTTAAGGGAACTGAAACATGGCATAGAAAAACAAGTTCTAAACTGGGTCATGAGTTCTGACAAGAGCTTGATTCTACTTACTAGAAAAAGCCACTCCAGAAGCCTGTGCTGCAGCTGCTTTTCCTCTCATTAATCTTGGCAGTGGTGTCAAGTCAAACTTATTTTGATTATGTGTAAAATATTGCTAGATGCTTTCTAAGGGAGATCACAGAAAACATAAGCTAGTCTTCAAATTAGACTTAATTTAAGAATAATTCTGAACAGAAAAAATCACAGTAATGATAATCAAGAAAATGATAATTTTTTAAATCTCTGATAGACTTAATATGGGGTTTATCAAATTGCTGTGGTCAACTAGATTGGAAATGTTAAAAGTCCTATTAATATTTTAAGGATGCCTTGAACTGCCTAACCACATGAAACTGCCTTACCACATGATCTGCTGTTTGAATCTATTCATGGCTTCATGAGAGAAAAATATGGCAATTGGTTAAAAACCTAGGACTCTATTCAATCCTAGAGTGTCATTCATTTTGGAAGCAATCACATCAAACAACCGAATAAATTCTACTATATAAAGTTAAAAATCCAACCTCTCTGTCAGAGAAAGAAAGGACAATCTCATAAAAAAAATCACAGAATAGAATACCCTCTAGGGACGTTCTTCTAAGTTACATAGAATCACCAAGAGTTGAAATTAACTTAATGGCATCAATGTAAAGCAATAATTGTAGTGTGACTTTTTGATTGCTCAGAATACCAAAATTGTTTTTTGTTTGTTTGCTTGCTTGTTTTCCATTTCCCCAGGCTAGATAGTTCTCTGTGTCAATTTGATTTAGGAGACCAACATATGGACTATGGACTAATAATAGATATGCCATACACTAAAAACATAAAGAACCATTACCATAAAAATATGAAATTGTGAGAAAGAAAAGAAAATTCAAAATAGTTTTTTCTGACACTACTTTTAGATTGTGTTGTTCTCCATTTCAAAAGATGCTTCAGGTAAATAACATAGGGTGTGATTTGAATAATAAGTATGATGTGAGCAATTTCTTGCCATTACAGAGAGTTTTTATACAACTGATGTATCCCTCTGAGGGCTATTAAAAATCCATTATGGAGTCTTTACTGATCTACTCTGATTCCCAATACCATGATAAGGAGGATCAAACTTATAATATACATTTGTGTTTCTTACCAGAGTCTAATTCTGTATGCCTGTACACAAATACCTGGGAAGGTGTTTGTTGACCTACTGGCCATGTCTTCAAAACATTCTAGAATGTATTTGAACAACATACAGGAATGCTTTTTACAGAATGTTCTCTTAGGGAAAATTGAATGAATGGAATTTGAGTGATAGGAGTAGGCTGATTTATTTTCAACATTTGAAATAAATGTACATTTCCAGGAAGAAAGGCTTCTTAGAGACTTTGATTTGGTTACTTATCTCTGGGAAAGTGGCCTTTCTTTGCCCTGCACAGGAGGAGTCAGCTGCATGCGAACCCTATGGCATACATAGGCAGCCTCCACCAACACTGCACTGCTTTCATAATTCCCTTTCCCTGCAATGTGTGTCCGTCAGACCAAGAGGCCATGTATCCCTCCATCTAATAAGCATTATGCTTTTACTTTCTTTAAACATCTGTTTATGCTGCTCTGATAGTTCTGGCCCACAAATCCATCAGAGTCTCTCAGTGTTTACATGAGTAACACCCCTGTGTACTCTTGGTTTCTGAGCAAGAAGGTCCTATATATAGAAATCATATATGTGCTATGAGTCAGAATCCCTGAGACTATAAATCTCTATAGGAGTAGACATCCTCATCTTTCTTTGCTGGAATAGCTGATGGATTTAAATGCTGACCTGTCAGTTAGCAGCCTCTTCCCCTCTTCCCAAAGTCCTAACTGTATGCAGGTGTACTGGCTTTTTATAATTATTGCTGGTTTGTTTTCTTCTCAATCAGGATCTATAATTGCTGTCTTGAACTGAAAAATCAGAGAAGAGAGTAGTAATAGACCTATCAAATTGCACCTGTTGTTCAGGCATTCTACCAGTGGTTTAGATTGTTTATCTTGTTTAATTCACACAGTAGCCAGAGAAGGAGGAAGGAGGAAAATGGAGAAACTATTCTAAGGAAGAAACCATACCAAACCAACCCAAACCTAACCAAGCAAAACTAACCAAATCAAGCCAATTCAAACCTAGCAAAACCTAACCAAACTTAACCAATCCAAATGAAACTAAACCTAACCAAACTTAACCAATCCAAACAAAACTCACTCTAACCAAACCTACCGAATTCAAACCTAGCAAAAGTAACCAAACCAAACCAAACCCTACCAAACTCACTGCCGTCAAGTCAATTGAGTCGAAATCAACCTATAGAACAGAGTAAGACCGCATCCGTGGGTGTCTGCGACTGGCATCTGTGGAGGCAGAATGCTGTCTCCCTTCTGGCCTATCAAACGACTCACCTGGCCCAGTGTGTACCCCCTGCACCCCCAGGGTTCCCTTAGGGAAAGAAGCACAGAACTTTTCAAAACAAAACTTACCGCCCGTGATTTCGACTCGCGGATCCTATAGGGATTTCCTGTGTTTGTGGGACTGTAATTTTTTTTTAGGGGGACGGTTATTTTGGCATCACTGCCCTCTGCTGGTGGGAATAGGAAACCCAGCCTTTGCTCCTGTGGAGCCGCTGCTGGAATTGAACTTCCATCCCAGTGGGCCACAGTCCCATGCACAACCACTACGCCACTGGGATTCATCCCGGGACTGTAACTTTTTTTTATTTAAATGAATCATTTTGTACAAG
>PVJH01046155.1:0-11989 GCA_004026705.1 Nesogale talazaci | reverse complement strand
TTCCAACTCCTACCAACCCCTTGGGAGGTTTCTGATGCTGTAGCGATCTTGACGAGAGCAAACAGCCTCATTTTGCTCCCAAGGGGCAGCTGGTAGATTTGAACCTCTGACCTTGCTGTTAGCAGCCCAACGCTTCCTGTCACGTTAGTCTACAGAAACACCTTCTCCAGGAATCCAGAATGAGACTGGGAGGCTTCAGAACAACTCCCATCAGAGGACTCTCTAAATCTGATAGGATCCTCCACTCTAATGCCTACGAACCTTTAACAAACCATAAACATGGCTTCAAGCCCCCCATATGTCCAATTGGCTGCATTCCAGCCCAGCAGGGAGCCCCACCCCCAGTTCATCACAGCCAAACCTTGGCTTCTCTCAAGAAAGCATGCGGCAGAGCACATCCAGGGACACTTCGTCTACAGATGAGTACGTCAGAGCCTCTGGGGTTGGTACTGAAGATACATCGATGTGTCAAAACAGTGTTCTTGCTGACACATGACCAAGAGTCAGGGACGTACAAAGAAGGCATGGTTCATGAGCCTGGCGATCAAGGCAATCTTTCTAAATGAAGTGATGCCTGGGCTGGGCCTTCTGTGAACTTGCTAAAGGAAGAAAGAGATCTTATTCCCAATCTGAGATGATACCAACATGTCTTAGGTTCTCAGGGCTGCCTTAAGAAGAATACCACGAGGAATGTAGCTCTTCCCAACCAACCAGCTCACTGCCACCGAGACACTGTGCACCGCTCCACCAGAAGCCTCCGCTGTGACCTGCTTCGCCACGCTGCACTACTGGCCTCCGAGACACCTCACCACGGCATCTTCCTGTGGCCTCCTTGGCCTTGAGCTAGTGGCCATGTGAGCTGCGAGGGGCTTCAGTATCTTTACTGTCCCACAAAAGTGAGTTAGACTGAGCTCTCTGTACTGCTATGTGGACTAATTTGTTGTTATGTTTGTTCTCAGTATATCAACCTACTCTTTTCCATGTATGTATATCTATATAATCAGTGTCCTGGTCTCGCTTCTGTAGAGAACCCTGCCTAACACACCCCTTCATCCCCACTCACTCAGGCACTCCCACTCAGTGGGGATGGTCTCTGCACTCATGCACACACCGATGCACAATGACCCTGCAGGGCAGTATAGCACTGGCCCAGTGTGTCTACATCTTCACTGAAGGAGAACACATCATCTGGGTTCGAATTGCTGACCTTGCAGTGATCAGCCCAATGCTTAACCCATCATGCCACCAAGGCTACATAATCCTGAGTCATATTTTGAGTGCTTTCTGGCATGCCAGGCTCCTCTTCTGTGTTTCCACGAATTTTTCTGCATCTGACAATGTTCTGATTCTGTCCATAAAGTTTTCCTTGGCAAATTCCTCAGAAGTGGACAGTCGATGTCTTCTTAGTCTGGAAGATCCGCTGAAACCTGTTCACTTTGGGGGACCCTGTTGGCACCGGAAATACCAGAGACATGACTTCTAGCATCACAGCCACACATAAGTCATCACCATATGACAAACTGGCAGACCAGTTGTGACACAGAGACTGTATAGGGCAGGGTAAAATTGTCCCTATGTGTTTTCAAGACTGTAAAACTTCACAGGGGTACAAAGCCTCATCTTTTGCCTGTGATGCAGCTCATGGTCTCCAACTGCTGACCATGCACTTAACAGACCAGCATGTGACCCACTTGGACCCCAAGGCTCCTCTACATAGCTGACTTTAAGAGCAGAACCAGTTTTCTTCTTCCCAGATAGACTAGAGAAACAAATCCATAGACACACATATGTATATAAGGGAAAGGTTTATATACAAGAGCAATTGAATATTGAAAAAAACATCCCAACCCAATCCAGTCCAAGGTCAAAAGTCTGATATTAGCCCATATGTCTAATCGCAATCTATATAGTCCTCTTCAGACTCACAAAACACACATGATGACACCAGGACAACCACAGGCTAATGGGTGCAAAGTCTTGTGTATCCAGTGGCAGTAGAAGCATCCCAGGACTGGCAGAGGTCTCCTTGTGGCTCCTCCAGTTTCCAGGGCTCAGGGTCTATGAGCATGCTGCCATGTGTCTTGTCAGCTGCAATGTCCCCCAGGGAGTGAGTGAGTGTTTCCTGCTTCCAAAACGGAAATACCAGATTTCCCAGAATTCTCAGGCAAGAAAGCCAGGCCTACTCAGAGGTCTCATTGGCTATCTCCAGACTGACAGGCTAGACACTACCCCTACACTCTTAATCCTCAAATTGACACCAAATTAGGTGACTGCCACACCACATTAAAGGGGGGAGAAAAAAATAAATGACCAAAGGTTAGCCATCATAACCATCCCCCTGGGACATAAGAACCCAGAGACTCACACAGGGGTAATCAAGTTCCGTACCTGGCTGGGGTCCTCACACCTCATGAGAAGCCCAGGGTCAAGGTTCCTAGCACATGTGATGATGACATGAGGCAACAGTGAAGGTCAGAGGGGGAGGCGCCCACAGGCTTGGATGTCATGATTTGGAGATAAGATAGATACAGGCAAGGCCCCTCATGCTGCAACTGCATCTTTTCCAGATATTCTCCTTAAAATTTGCCCTGGCCACCACAGAGGACTGGCAGTGGGCAAGGGTTTATTCTTGTAGATACATTCTCCAGACATACATTAAAAAGAGATTCTAGATGATGATGAATAAAGATGAATAAAGATGCCTGCTTTTGAAGATGGATCCACGTCACCCTTCATGTCGTCCATGAATCTTCACTGAACTCTTCCTTCCAGATTTTCTCCCATGGGTTCCCTCCAAGCTCTCCACTTTGACCTAACCCTCCCTTCGGACTGCAAGAGTCTAAGCATTGATGTAGGGTGAAAGGAGACTCTCAGACTCCTGATGCGAAATGAAAATGAGTGAGATCACCATTTGGGGGTGGCAGGGGGGCCTCACCATTATACACAATAAGGAGTCCTAGTGGCAATTGAGGTTGACATTGAGCTGCTAACTACAAGGTTGGAAGTTCAAATCCACCAGCAGCTCTGGGGAGGGTGGGGGAGATGCAGCTGTCTATTCCCATAAAGGTCTACCATCATTGTGATCAGTTCCCTCTCTCTCCACCCTTCTCCCTGCTCCCCCCTTTCTCTTACCCTCCTGGTGTGACTACTCTCAATATTGGTCCTGGGGGGGTTTATCAGCCCTGGATTCTGTGTTTCCAGTTCTTATCTGTACCAGTGTACATGCTCTGGTCTAGCCAGATTTGTAAGGTAGAATTGGAGTGATGATAGTGGTGGGGAGCAGGAGACATTAAAGAGCTAGAGGAAAGTTGTATGTTTGTAGGTGCTATACTGCACCCTGACTGGCTGATCTCTTCCTTGTGACCCTTCTGTAAGGGGACATCCAATTGTCTATAGATGGGTTTGGGGTCTCTACTCTGCACTCCCCATCATTCACATTGATATGAGTTTTTGTTCTGGGTTTTTGATGTCTGATACCAGATCCCATCAACACCTCATGGTCACACAAGCTGGTGTGCTTCTTCCATGTGGGCTTTATTGCTTCTCAGCTAGATGAACACTTGTTTATCTTTAAATCTTTGAGACCCCATTTATTTTGATTGTCGGGCACTGTCAGCTTTCTTCACCACGTTTGCTTATGCACCCATTTTGTCTTCAGTGATCAACATATAACCTTCCCTCCCCACGACCCAGGGGGATGAACAACAGAAAAGTAGGTGACGGGAAACAGTGATCAGTGTAAGACATTAAGAAAATAAAATTTATAAATTACCAAGGGTTCATGAGGGAGGGAGGGCAGGGAGAGGAGGAGGGGAATCAGAAGCTGATACTAAGGGCTCAAGTAGAAACTGTTTTGAAAACAACGATGGCAACAGATGTACAATTGTGCTTGACCCAATGGATAGGTGTATGAATTGTGATAAGACCTGTAAGAGCCCCCAAGATTATATATATATATATATATATATATATATATATATATATATTCATATACACCATATGGTTAACCCTGAAGGGCAGCTCTCCTCTATGCATTCAGGTCACCTTGAATCAGAATGGATTCAATGACAGTGGGTTATATACCGTGACTTAATCGAATTAGACAGACACATATCTCTAATCTACGACATGCCCTTCTTCCCATTTCTGAATCTTCGCTGCTAGGGCCACAAGGTAGAGTTGTAAGACAAAGTGCCTTCTAACTCAGTTGATGAGAGGTACCCGCTGCGCGCTAGAGTCGAAGGTTGAACAGGGTATGATCTAAGGGTCCAAAGCAATGGTCCTGAATGAGGTGGGCCTTTTCTAGAAACACCCTCAGTAGCTGCCACATCCTCTACCAAGGAGTGGACACCTCCTGCCCACCCCCATTTCAAAGAGGTCATGAGTGTTCTTACCATCTGCCTTCTGTTCTCCACCAGGTGAATGCCAATGATTCCCAAGAACGATCCAAAGCCCAGCTAAGACAACAGGAAAAACAAGAAAGGAGAAACACTTGAGGTTAGCCAGACTGGTAGGTAACAGCAACATGGAACAGGAAATAAGGCATAGGAGACGGTAGCCTTTTACAAACATGTAGTCCAATGGACCAAGGCCAGGAATTCCCACCACGTGAAGATTCAAGCCTCAGCTGGCAGCTGGTTTCAATCCAACCACCAATGGGTGAAGGGGTCCATCCACCTTTGGGGGGGCTTCTTTTGCTTGTACACAGTGAGGTGAAAGGACAGAGTTTCAAAGGCACTGCCAAAGCATGACAGCTAGTGTTTTCATTTCAAATAGTTTTAATGTGTACATCAAGGAAGTCAACTCATGGCCATAGAGAATAAGACTAATGTCCCTGTGATACCAAAATAAAATAAAGCAACAAGCTGAGTGGCTCTTGAGTCAACCAGGACTCAAAGCAACCTGGTAGGACAGAGTAGAACAGGTTCTGTGGTGGTCATGTGCTTATGTTAATTTCATGATTGAGATGCAGGGGTGGAGTCTAGCCTGTTAATCTGGAGATAGCCTTTGAGTAGCCAATGAGGCCTCCGTGTGGGCATGGCTTTCTCCTGATATGTCTGGGAAATCTCACGATATTTCCCTCGTGGAGATGAGAAACTATCTTCCCCGTTGTTAGTGTGAGAGACGATTAATCATGGACAAGACAAGATGGCAGCCTCCGAGAAGCTGGAGGAGCCGGCAGAGAGACCACACGGCTTTGCCCTGGTGGAACCAGACCTCTGAAGCTGGTGCGGCCACATGGAGACCTCTGCCACTGATGAGTTGCTTCTGCTGTCGATGGACCCTGAGCCCTGGAAGCGAGGAGCCATGTGGAGACCCCTGCCAGCATCGGAATTCTGCACCCACTGACCTGTGACTTCGTGAATTGGAAGGAGACTTTTTGGACTGATTTCGGGCATATGGGTTAATATAGGACTTATGACTTTGAACTGGACTGGGCTGGGATGCTTACTCAGTGTTCCATTCATTTTGTATATAAAGCCTTTCCTTATATCCATATGCATGTCTATGAAATTTGTTCCTCTAGTCTACCCGGACTAACACAGGTTTCAAAGCCTGTAATCTCTCTAGGTACCAATGGCCAGCTCTTTTCTTCCGCTGAGCAGCTAGTGGTTCAAATCATTGACCTTTCGGTTAGGATCTGAGAGCTGAACCACTGTGCTCCCAGGATTCCTACCTCTCACCCCTTCATTCAAAGGACAATGTGTACGCACAGCTCTGGGGTCAATTCTGACCAACATGGACCCTAAGACCAGGCTAGAACTGCTCCTGTGACTTTCTGAGACGGTGGCTGTTCACAGGAGTATAAAGCAATATGTTTCTCCCAAAAGGGACAATTGTTTTGCTTGGGTTTTAAGTTATCATGTGTCACTGTTAGTTCATGACCAGCCCAGGGGAGTCAGAGGAGAGCTGTTTTCCACAGGGCTTTCAAGGACTGGATTCGGGATGTTGGATGACCAGGCCTGACTTCTGAGGCATCTCTGGCCAGCTGTCAAGCCTATTAGCCATTCACACCACCCAGAGACACCATCTTCACAGTAACCCAGCAAAATGTATCTCCCTTCTGCGATACACCTGGGTGTGAGGTGAATGACACCCCCCTCCCAAATCATCTTCTACTGAACCTAGCAAAAGTTCTACCATTGGAGAATGATTCCTTGAGGCGAGTTCTTGGAAAACCAGACCACCGGTGCACAGTAATCCGCTGACACAGATGAGCACTTGGAGATTATAGCTGCAGTTGGCTGTCCCTGGGAATTCAGGTGAGCAGATAGATCAGGAAATCTGAGTGAGAGTGGGAGGAGGTAGAAAGAGGGCCCTTGCTGAGGGTTCTGCCAGGAGGGAGATCAGAGAAAGGCCCCAGGAAAAGGAGGCAGCCTCTCCAAAGGGGTGGACTCTGTTGAAGAAATGAAGCTCTGACACACATACTACGGAGCGAGTGAAGCTTGCTGGGTGAAAGAAGTCAGTCACTATAGGAAAAATACCGTGTGAGGTAGCATTCACTCACTCATGACTGCCCAGCGGGTTTCGACTTACGATGGGTCAATAGGCCAGGGTAGAACACCCCCCCTGGGGTTTCCAAAGCTGGACATCATTATGGAAGCAGCAGTTCCAAAACTGTTAACAGCTTCAGAGTGACTGGTAATTCTGACTTGCTGACCAGTTAGCAAGCCAGAGAGAAATCCCCATCACCACCTGAGCTCCTTGACATGAGATAAGAAGAACAGGCAAGTGTACAGAGTTCAAGATGAGGAATTACAAAGGATGGGATGTAGTGGGACAGAGGGAGGCAATGCTGAAAAAGCAGTAAATTCCTCTTTAGTGTGATGGCATACATGACTCGGGCTTATGGCCACATGACTGATATGGAGTCACTATTACTGAATTGTACACCTGGAACATGCTAAATATGTGCTTTAAGAACTCCAAACTCAACACCATCAAGTTGATTGCTACTCATAGTCCCCTGTAGACATGTGTGTACATATGTGCATAACTATATATGTAGCCTAGACCAATATCTATACTTTACCCAATCAAAAGATGGGATCCCGACTGCACCAAGGAGACCGTGATTGCTGGGGGGGGGCTAAAGAACATATCTTTGGATGCTCTCATCTTGAAAATCAGCTCACCTGGCCACTAGCCTTCCTCTCCCGAGTGACCTGCAGCCAGGAAAAGTGTCTACTATCCTGCCACTCCCATTTGGGAGAAGAACTATCTTCAATTAATTTCCTTCAGTGCTAGAAACATGGTGTGTCAACAATGCCCCACTGAAAATGCTGCTGTGAGCACCCATGAAAATTCCAGTCCCAAACTGTAGATAGCCACTAACCCCGCAACCTAAAGAATTAGAACCACAAAATCCACAGTGGGAGTCATGCTCGCACCAGCCCACTGCACAGTATGCAGGCAAAATAAGGGGGGCGAAGCAGGGGGCGAATTTCACTGTTAGTGACCAAAGCAACCCAATACCCAATGCACTGAAGCCAACCCTGAGTGATCACACCCATTACAGATAGAACTGAGCCATATGGGTTTCTTGGCTGTACTGTCTATGAAAGCAGATCTCCAGGTCTTTCTTCTGGGGATGATGGTGTGGGTTCAAACCATCAACCTTTTGGTTAGAAGCCTAGCACCAACCATCCCAACACCCAGGGACCTTCTGCTAACCCCAAAGGCCACTGCCATCAAGTCTACTCTGACATAGCACAGTCCCCTCTAGTGTTTCCAAAGCTGTCCATCTTTATCTGAATGGACAGCCTCATCTTTCTCCTGGGGAACAGATAGTGGGTTTGAACCACTGGCTTTGTGGTTAGCAGTCTGGGTTTGTCTGAGTAGACAAGAGAAACAAATTCAAAAACACGTATATATATATATAGGAGGAAGTTTTATATAAAGGGTAATTGTACATTAGGAAAGCATCCTGGGCTGAGCCCCGGTGGAGCAGTGGTTGTGCACGGCACTGCGACCCACTGAGTTGGAGGTTCAAATCCGACAGCAAGGCTGGGCCTCTTACTCCCACCACCAGAGAGCAGTGATGCCCTAAAAAAAAAAGCATCCCAACCTAGTTCCGTCCATCTAATATAAGTCCTATATTAGCCCCTATGTCTGATATCAATCTATAAAGTCCTCTTCACACTCATGAAACACTTGCAATGAAGCCAAATGCAGGCCGATCACAAGCCAGTGGGTAGAAAGCCTTTGGATCCAGTGGCGTTGTAAGCATCTCAGCGCTGGCAGGGGTCTCTCTGTGGCTTCTCCGGCTTCAGAGGTCTGGTTACATCCATGTGGCTTGTCCAGCTCAGGGCTCTAGGGTAGCTCCACGTGTCTTGTCAGCTGAAAAATCTCCCATGGAAGTCAGCATTGTCAGTAGAGAGTTTCCAGGAAGTGAACCCAGAGAGAGAGAGAGTGTCTCCAGCCTCCAAGAAGGAATTATCACACTCCCAGAATTCTCAGAGGAGAAGGCCATGCCCACACAGAGATCTCATTGGCTAGCTCCAGATTGACAGGCTAGACTCCACCCCTACACTCTTCATCCTCAAAATGACACCAGGTTAGCTGTTGACCACGCAGTGCATCAACAACCAAGGGTCTTCAAACGTTTTAAACAGGGGGTCAGTTCACTGTCCCTCAGATCATTGGCGGGCTGAACTACAGTTTAAAAAAAAACAAACAAACAACAAAACTACGAACAAATTCACTGCAGGCCCGGGATGACTCAGCTGCTAAGCAGGAAGGGAGTGGCAGCCAAAACACCAGGTGGGGGAGATAAATGTCCTCAGCGAGCCGCATGTGGCCCTCAGGCCATAATTTGAGGAACCCCTGACCTAAACCATAGCACCCTAGGCTCGGTGGATATAAATTTCGGATGTTCTTTATGTTTGGTCCATATTCCAAGGACTCATTTGACTAAAATGAAAGTAATTCACTGCCTAAACCCCCCTGTACGTGCACTTCACATAGCCTATACAAAACATGCCCACTATTCAAAGGCCATGAGGATAGGAGAGTTGTTTTCTTTCATAGGTGTTGTAAGGCATTGCCACAAAAGAACGTGGTGGAAAACTTCACAAAGGTATTGCCGGATAGTTGGGGAAGTCAGGAGGCTGGCTTGGGTCTCGGTGCGCTTCAAGGTGATGGCTGTGGCCACTGGAGAGACTCAGAGAAACTTGGTTCCCTTGCCTTTTCCAGCTTCGAGAGGTCGTCCGCAGTCCTTGGACCCATTCTTTACATCACTGGAACGCTCTCTCTGCTTCCCTCTTCCACGTCGGAGAAAGACATGGCATTCGGCTTCCATCAAGATTACAGACTCGGAACCCCTATGTGGTAGGTTTTTTATTATTATTAATCCTTTTACTGAGGCTCTCGCTCATACAGCTCTTATCACAATCCATCCATCCATCCATTGGATCAAGCACATGTGTACATTTGTCGCCATCATCATTTTCAAAACACTTTCTTCTGACTTGAGCCTTTGGCATCATCTTTTTATTTTCCCCACATTCCTCCCCACCCTTTCTCTCTCATGGACCATTGATAATTTACCATTTTTTTTCATGTCTTACACTAACCAGTGCCTCCCTTTCCCTATGTGGTAGTTTTTACTCTGTCCTATGGTTGGTATAAGTCAGACTTGGCTAGATGGTAATGGTGTGTGTGTGTGTGTGTGTGTGTGTGTGTGTGTGAGAGAGAGAGAGAGAGAGAGAGAGAGAGAGAGAGAGAGAGACAGAGAGAGAGAGAACAAACACAAACACTGATTCTACTCAAATAAGCCCATATCATCTCTCTACTTTAAGGTCGGCTGATAAGAGACTGTAATGCTATCTGCTGCCTTCATTAAGGAGCCCTGGTTAGTGCCGTGGTTATGTCCTGGGCTGCAATGTACGAGTTCAGCAGTTCAAAACCACCAGAGGGTCCTCAGGAGAAAGACGGGCTCTCTACTCCCATAAAGAGTTACTGTCTCAGAAACACAAAAGGAGACAGTTCTGCCCTTAAAAAGACCTACAGGGTGGCCATGAGTCAGCATCCACTGGATGGCAGTGAGTGTGGCTGTTCTTGTCTGGTGTTTTGGTTTACCACTTTCAGTCCTTGTTGCTATCTAAGTAGCATACCCGAGCCTTTCAGGGATGAGGGCGTGAACATTCTGCAGGGCGCGGCTTTATTCTGCAAAGAGACATTTCAGTGCCTGGCCTCAGACTTCCAGCTCTGCAGAGTCAGACTTGAACATGACCACCTCCCCGCCTCCCCACCACCACTCCTGGCCTGCAGGAATCCATCCTGCCCTGCCTCCTCCAACTCCAGTTTCTCACAGTGGCTCGTGGGGCCCCAGAACCACCTTACTCACAATGATCCCTGGATAATAGCCTCCCACCGTCACATTCTCAGTCCTGGTGGTCGCAGCAAGGCCAATGGTCAGGATGAGCGTGGACACCACCAGGAGAGAGACAGCGAACCACAGGGAAGTCTTCTTTCTTCTTGCGAACCCTTCTGTAAGGAGAGCAAAGAGGAAACCCATTAAAAGGACGCTATGGGCTCAGTGATGGGTGTTTTAGCAAATGTCACCAGCACAGCTGTGGTTTTCCCTTCTGAACACGACATGCACTCAGATGCCACGTCCCCTCTGCCCACCTGGCTCCCAGGAGCCTGGGGTAAACAGCCTTCCTTCGCCCTGCCTGAGAAAACCCTCTCAGTCTTTCACGCTCACCTCAAATGCCTTCCCTACCTCTGCAAGCCCTTTGCTAGCCACGCCAGTTAGAGGCCACCTGCCTTCCTTTCTCTTTCGCACAGTTTCTCAAGCAGAAATCTAGAAGTCATCCTTCACCGCTGCATACACAGTACCCGGTGAACTGCCATGCCTTATCATCCAAACAACACACAGATCCAGCTGCTCAGCCAACTCACCCAGGGATGTTCTCTCCAGCCTCTATTGTGGGGGTGGCTGTGGCACGCCATTGGGTCAGCTCTGACTCACAGCAACTGTGTTAGACCAGGTAGACTAGAGAAACAAATTCACAAGCACGCAGCTGTATATAAGAGAGAGTTTTATATAATGGGTAATTGTACATTAAGAAAACATCAGGGCTGAGCCCCGGTGGCGTAGTGGTTCAGTGCGGGACTGTGGCCCACTGGCTTGGCGGTTCGAATCCAGCAGCAGCTCTCCAGGAGCAAGGCTGGGCCTCCCACTCCCACCAGCGGGCAGTGATGGCCCCCCAAAAAAAATAATTAAAAAAACAAAGAAAACACCCGAGCCCATAAGCCCGATATTAGCCCACATGTCCGGAAGCAATCTAAAAAGTCCTTCAGACTCATGAACACGTGCAATGATGCCAAAAGCAGGACCATCACAAGCCAGTGGGTAGAAAGTCTTTGGATCCAGTGGTGTTGTGAGCATCTCAGCGCTGGCAGGAGCCTCCGTGAGGCTCCTCTAGGTTCAAGTTTCTTGCTGAATTAGGGTAGGTCCGTGTAGCTTCCCCTCAGAGATGTCACAGGGAGCCAGCCTTGTCAGTCGAGTCTCTCATGCAGGAGTGTTGTCAGTAAAAAGTCTCCAAGGAAGTGAACCGAGAGAGATAGTGTCTCCCAGGAAGGAATTATCACATTCCCCAGAATTCTCAGATGAAGGCCACGCCCACACAGAGCTCTCATTGGCTAGCTCCAGATTGACAGGCTAGACTCCACCCCTACACTCTTCATCCTCAAATTGACACCAGATTAGGTGACTGCCACAGAGACCCAATGCGCCACAGCCACCAACACCACCACCCCCACACCCCCTCGCCTCGCAATTGTACTTGCACTTGAGCCTGGGTCAACCCATCTCATTGCAAGCCTTCCTCTGGTCCCTGCACTTCCATTCTACCAAGCAGGATGCGCTTCTCCAGGGGCAACATGTCCTGAGTCTGTCAGATGACGTCTCACTGTCCTGGCCGCCAAGGAGCACTCTGGCTGTACTTCCTCCCAGACAGACTGGATTGTCCTTTGAGCAGTC
>PVJH01046154.1:0-12037 GCA_004026705.1 Nesogale talazaci | reverse complement strand
CCCCCCCAATAAAATGATCAATTTTTTTAAAAAGGGGGGGGGGAGGGAAAGGGGAGGGTTTTTTTTAAAAGGGGCTTGTATCAAGGGCTCAGGTGGAAAATATTGGGAAATATATGTGGAAATATGTGTGCAAATGTGCTTGATACAAATGATGTACTGAATGTTGTAGTAGCTGTAAGAGCCCCCAATAAAATTTAAAAAAAAAAAAAAAGTCAAGTGGAGCATCAGGGGAGGGGTAGTTCATGTCAGAAAAATGAACATTTGGGGGGGGGGGGAGCAACATACCTGAACTTGGCCTCATAGAAACCAGCCTGGACTGATGTGGAGTTGAATTCTTCTCCCCTCTTGGGAAGTCAGGTGTGGCCCTCACTTACATCTAGAAATGTTCTTTGGTTCTGCTTGTTGTAGACAGGAACCACATGCCGTGGTTCTCAACCTTCCTCATGCCGCAAACCTTTCCTACCGTTCCTCAGGTGGTGACCCCTCAGCCATAAAATTATTTCGTTGTTACTTCATCACTGCCATTTTGCTACTGTGATGAACCAGGCGACCTCTGTGGTGGGGTGGTTTGACCACCCCCCCGCCCCAAAAGGGGTCATGACCCACGGGTTGAGAAGCGCTGTTCTAATGCAATGGGTAGAGCATCATGGTGAAGTCCAGCCCCACAGTCAAACGGACCCAAGGAGAGTCAGGCACAATTAAAGAAGACAAAGAATAATACAGCAAAGGGGGTTCCGGGGACTCCACTCCATTCTGGGGAGATGCTAAAAGAGAGAGAGGAGCCCAGAGTCTATTCAACAAAGGAGTTGCGTTGCTCTCCAGGCACACAGGCCTTTCATGAACCACAGGCCTCAGAAAAATGGGCCATGCACTAGTCTACATGTGCCCAGTGTTCAGACGGAATGCTTCACAGGGGGGACAAAACCTCCAAGAGTCAAAAGGAGTATGTGCTCCTTCAGATAAGCAGCTGGGTGAGCGGATGTCCTTTGAGAGGAGCGTGCTATACCTGCCTATGTGAGGAGTCAGGCATCTGTACGCTTCATGTAAGCGTTTAGGTTGGGCAGGTGTGCTGCGGAGAAACATCCTTCCTGGAATTGTGTGTGTGTGTGTGTGTGTGTGTGTGTGTGACATTTTCCCCACCTCGCAGACCTCAGCGGAGGCATGTCTCCCTGGAGGACAGTCTCAGAATGCCTCCCGAGTCACGTAGTCCGGGGTGCCGGGTGCCGGAGGCACCTGCTTCCAGGGCCCCGGTCGCCCAGGGTTTTAACCATCAGGTTTGAACTGATTATTCGTCTGTTTTTGAGAAGCCTGCGACCAGTCTACACCAATCATAAAATAAGGAAATGTGGCGAGGAGGCAGACCCTCTCGGGAAGGGTTCTTTGGTGTTGTTGATGATGAGGATGTCGTTTTGTCGACGGCAGGTGCCCTCAACTTGATTCCGACGTTGATCCACCTCGTGGACCACTGAACAAAACACCGGCCCATCCCCCTTCCCACTCACAATTGTTACGCTGAGCCCGTTGTTGGAGACACTGTGTCCATCCATCCTGTCCCCGGCCTTCCTCCTTTTTTGTTGTTTCTGGAGGTTGGGGGTTCCCCTCTGCACGACCAAGCCTCCCATCCTTTTCCGGGGACTGGTCTCTTCTGTTCACACACTCCAAGTAGGTGAGGCAAAGTGTCATTATCCTTGGCATTCTCAGTGGCATAGTTGCTGTCCTTCTTCTCAGATAGATTTGTTTCTCTAGGAGCCGAGCCCCGGTGGCATAGTGGTTGTGCGCGGGACTGCGGCCCACTGGGACGGAGGTTTGATTCCAGCAGTGGGGCTGGGCCTCCTACTCCCACCACCGGAGAGCAGCGATACCCCCCCCCAAAAAAAATATTTGTTTCTCTCTTTTTCTGGAGGGGGGGGCGCAGCTCGTGGCACTTACAACATTCCTGGCCTGTGCCATAATTCAAGGACCTTGATTCTTCTGCATGTCTGTCTTTGCCCAAAGGGCACAGGAGCTAAGTGGTCCTAAGAGCAGGGATGAAGGCTTTGTATGACCTCCACAACATGGGCTTCCATTCATCAGGCCTGACTTGTCCACTGCCACCAACAAGAGCCCATCTACCAGCAGCAGAGGCCATCAACACGCCCAAGATAAGCAACCATTCCTCAGGGGGCTCGACCAGCGACCGGGTGCTAAGTTGATGACATAGGACCACTTCCTTCCTGGAAAGGGCAACCTTGTGTTCTTATTGGGATCGATGCTTACTCCGGATACGGGGTGGCTTCCCTGGCATGTACCGCTTCTGCCCAAACTGCCGTTCATGGATGTACGGAATGTTTCACTCACAGGCATATGTTTTTACAGCATCACCTCAGATCCCGGGACTCACTTCACAGCAAAATAAGTGCAACCCTGGGCCCACGTTCATGGAACGTGACCCCCATCATCCTAAAGCAGCCAGCTTCATGTAATGATATGGACTTCTTTTTTTGGGGGGGGGGCATCACTGCCCACCACTCAGGGGGTGGAAGTAGGAGGCCCAGCCTTCGCTCCATGGAGCTGGAATCAAACCTCCATCCCAGTGGGCTGCAGCTTCACGCATAACCACTACACCACCGGGGCTCAGTGATATGGACTTCTAAACACAGTTTTGTCACCACCTTGGTGGCTGCACCTTACAGGACGGGGGCAGTATGTGTTCTTCACCAGCATCTGGTATATGGTCCTGTGTCTCCAGTAGACTGGTCCATGGGTCTAGAAATCAAGGGAAGGACAGGGGCGTAGCACTGCTCACTATCATGCCTCATGACTCACTCCCCACAGTTTTGCTTTCTGTCCCTGCAACGCTTGGGTGTCAAAGTCTTAATTCCAAAGGAAAGAAGACTGCCGATTGGAGACACAGCACCGATCCCATTGAACTCGAAACTAAGAATGCCTCCTGGCCATTTTTGAACCCCTCGTGCTTCTGGATCCACAGGCAAGGAAATGTCTCACGATACAAAATGATGTCATCGATCCTGACTGCCAAGGGGAAATTGTGTTAGTATGGCACAGGGGAGGTAAAGAAGAATGACTCTGGAATTCAGGAGAGTCCTAAAACTGTCTTTGTACTACTACGTCTTATGATTAGAATCAACAGTACAAAGTCCAGCATCCCAATTTGGACATGACTCCTAACAGCCTAGATTCCTGAGAAATGAAAATTGGGTCACCCTCCCAGGCAAAGCCCCGTGACCCGGATGAGGTGCTGACTGAGGGCAAAGGAATTACAGAATGAGAAGTGGAAGAAGGGAGTTAAAACACCAGTCATAGCCACATGGAGAACTGCAGAAACAAAGACTGGGACCGTGAGTAATCCCTATGTGCATGTATGCACCACATAGGTTTTGTTCTGTTCACTTAAGAAATGTAAAGCAAAAAGGGCCTAGTGCATTTTCATTCTCATGCATGATGGTTGTATTCTATTAGGGACACAGGGGATGTTATCATCATATTTGGAGATGATGTATGGTTCAACAGTGGTGTCCAGGTGTCTGATTGACAAGGGGTAGTTTAAGTCAGCTAGACACTCCTGGGTAAGGGAAGGGAGGGAGTCTCACCTATCAACAGGTCATAGACACTCCTGAGTAAGGGAAGGTGTGGCGGTCACGTACTCATGTCAATTTCACACGTGGGAGTCTAGGGGTGGAGTCTATCTTGTCAATCTAGAAATAGCCAATGAGGCCTCTGTGTGGGCATGGCTTTCTCCTGAGATTCCTGGGAAATCTCGCGGTATTTCACAATTGGAGAAGAGAAACTTGACTCTCAGTCTACGGGCAAGATGAGATGACAGCATGCTGATCAATCCTGATTCCTGAAGAATGGAGGAGTCGGAGAAGAAGCCACATGGGCTTGCCCTGATGGAACCAGACCTGTGGGGCCGGAGAAGTCACAGAGAGACCCCTGACAGTGCTGATGGATACTGCTGATGGACCTTGAACCCTGGGAATGAGGAGCCATGAGGAGATCCCTGCCAGCACCAGGATGCCTCTACTGCACGTGCTTTGTACGTCGGAAGGAGACTTTATAGACTGGTATTGGACATATGGGCTAATATCAGACTTTTGTCCTTGGATAGGACTGGGTTGGGATGCTTTCTCAATGTTCCATTCCTCTTGTATATAAACCTTTCCCTTAAATCCATATGCATGTCTATGAATTTGTTTCTCTAGTCTACCCAGACTCACACAGAAGGTATGGAATCGCGCCTATCAACAGGTCACGGACACTTCTGGGTAAGGAAAGGGGTGGAGTCCAACCTATCAACAGGTCACAGTCTGATGACACTTCTTTGGGGGTGTGACCTTTTGTATAAGAGAGAGAGAGAGAGAGCATGGAGCCCGGTTACCTTTGCCCCTCTACCAACTGCTGGAGCTGGATCCTGTATCTCATTCATCAGTTGACTGCAATCCCTGAGCCACCAGCAGACTGCCAGTGGTAGATCCATTCATCCAATTTAGGATTCATTCACTCTACATCTACCAGCCTGTGCCCTGTCTCCTCCCTCCCCCCCTCCCCCACCCCGGCCCCCTCTGTAATTCTGCTTCTTGTTCATCAGCCTCTGCAGTTATACAAGAAGAAACCTGGCTGAAATCGGACCGGACTCACCTGTTTCTAAACTGTGTGAGACATTTCCCAGTATAAATCCCTTTCTAGATACAGACACATACAAGTATCAAAGGGGGTACTGTGGGGAAGGGGGCTGGTAAAAGGGAAACAATGTCAAGGGGTCCAAGAAGGAAAAGAATGTATAGAAGCAATCATACACGATTGAACTATAGGAGCAATCATACACAATTGAACTATAATCTGTGTATTAGCTCTCAATTAATAGTATTTTTTAAGTTAAGCCTGCATCTAAGACTGAGAGTTGAAATGGAAGAATAAAATATATTCAGTAAGAAAATGACAGTGGAGCTTAGAAAGTGCATAAAACAGAAGAGATCACAGAAAAATCAGATTTGGCTAACAATTAAAAACTTTGATTTCCTAGTTGAAAGATGAACCTTGCCTGTTATTACTTGAACCTCAAAATGTTACCAAGAATCTCAGCCTTCATCTTTCGTATCTGTAAAAATGCAATATTTGGTACCTTAGCACTTAGATTATTAGTACCTAGTTAGTCATAGCAGAATTGTGAGAATTGAATATATATACACACACACACACACAATTACTTAGAGTGTTAGCTGGTGCACCATAAAATCAAAATCCATTTTCTAACAGCATATATAGAAACTTTAAAAGAAAGGAGAAAATAAATGATACTTGAGAGAGTATACATCCCTGAGGTTTTTCCTTGACCCTGGAAGATTTCATTGTTCCCTTTCCTCTGTAGAGTACATTATTGAAATCATGAAATATGAGAGGACTGTGAAAGTTTGTGGAACAGAAAATGATGACAATATGTGTACAAATATGCTTGATACAATTAATGTATGACAGTTCTGAGAACTGTCAGAGCCCTTAATAAAATGATCTTTTAATAGAGAATAAAGTAGAAGTTTAAAAGCTTGTGGAAAGAGGACTGAGCCTCAGTGGGGTAGTAGTTGTGTGCAGGACTGCAGCTCACAGAGTTGGCGGTTCAAATCCAGCAGCAGCTCTCCAGGAGTAAGTCTGGGCTTCCTACTCCCACCAGGGGGCAGTGATACCCACAGAAACAAAAAAAAGTTTGTGGAAAGATTGAATTAGATCATGGACTCTTCACAAACTCTCTGAAATTCCCTGGCCTATTTAAGAATTCCAATTTTAGAAACAGTTGCTTTATCATTGGATATACCTTGCAACTTTTTCCCATTTTCATTTGTAACCATTTCCTTTCCATTTCAAATGTATTATCTCTTTCTGGACTGGTGTAATTCTGGTGAATAAATGGATACGTTTTTGACAGTTTTTAATGAGTTGAAGCTTCAGATCAGCTTACTGACTGGCTGACATGAAATAATCAAGAAACTTAGTAGAATAAACTGAGAAAGTTATTGTTTTACAGGCTTCATTAAAATGGTTATGTGTATATGCGTGTTTGTGCAAGGAATAATACAGCATGAAGGCTAGTGAATTCTACAGCCAGCCTTCAACTGTAAAATCACAAGTCACTCTGCGACCTCCGCAAATCCATTAATGCCTGTAAGCCTTAGTTATCTCATTTCTAAATGGAAGTAGATGCAGATAAAGACCTTGGCATAATGCCTGTCAAATAACACCGGTGTGATAAAGGCCACTTGTGGCAGTCATATTGTACTTGAAAATAAATGACGAAGTGTAATGTGCTTATACATCAATGTAAGATACTATTTCTATTAAACTTTTATGAGAAACATGTAGAGCTCTGGCACAAGGATCTCTGTTAGAAAAACACGCCCTTGTTTCTTACTGCTAGTGGCTCAATGAATGAAAGAAAGGTTTTCCTACAACTAATAAAAATAAAGATGAAGATTATCGAGGCTGGAGTCGGTAGAAGTATCTGTACTGGAAAGCTATAAATGTGAACAAAATGCTGTTAAAATGTATCAGGAGGTAAATGAATTCTAGAGAAGCGGGATTGTGGTGAAGCTATGCAGGCATAGCCAAGAGCGTGGCTGCTGACTTCCTCGTGTCTGTCATTGGTGGTTGGTGTGTACCTAATTTTTAGGCAGTATTTAACTATTGCCTTCTTACTGAGATTCCTTAGGCGTCATCTTGAAATGCTCGATTTGTCAATAAATACAATGGCATTCCTCCTCAATGTCTCATCCCCGAAATAATGGGCCCTATGACTGTGTGATTTTAAATGGCCAATATTGGTCCGTGTCTACTCATTAATGACTATTATAGAATGCCTTGCAGTGCCATGACTGAAGCATTGGTCTGAAAATAGCAAGTTCATTGGTTCAAACCCACCATCTACTTGGTGGGGAAAAGAGACTGTCTGTGAGTCTTGGAAAACCTACAGAGCAATTATCTGCCCTATAGGGTCAACATGAGGCCAAATCAACTAGACATTATGGGAGAAATGAATTAGCTTAAAATTTCTTTTTTAACTGTCTTATTGACATGTATCACTCAATTCAACAGTCCCATCATATTGAAAGAGTTGTGTGATCACCACCACAGTTGATTTTAGAGTGTTGTATTCATGTGGGTTGATTAGAGAAAACAAATTCAGAGACACTCTTATATCTATAAGAAAGAGTTCTGGGCTGAGCCCCGGTGGCGTAGTGGTTGTGCGCGGGACTGCGGCCCACTGGGACGGAAGTTCAATTCCAGCAGTGGGGCTAGGCCTCCTACTCCCACCACCGGAGAGCAGTGATGCCCCCCCCCAAAAAAAAGAGTTCTATATCAAAAAATCCTTCTATATTAAGAAAACATTACAGCCCAACCCAGATCAAGTCCCTAAATCTGATATTATCCCATAAATTCCATTCTAGTCCATAAATTCCTCTTCAGACTCACACAGCCCATGCAATGATGCCAAATGCAGAAAAATCAAAGACCAGTGGGTGCAAAGTCTTGTGGATTCAGTGGCAGTAGAAACATCTCTATGCTGGCAGGGGTCTCCACGTGACTTTTCCAGTTCAGGGCACTAGTGTAGTTCCATGTGTCTTGTCAGCTGCAATGTCTCCCAGGGAGTAAAGTGTGAGAAAGAGTCTCTCCTGGGCTGAGCCCCTCAGGCATAGTGGTTGTGCGCGGGACTGCGGCCCACTGGGACGGAGGTTCAATTCCAGCAGTGGGGCTGGGCCTCCTACTCCCACCGCCGGAGAGTAGTGATGCAAAAAAAAAAAAAAAAAGAGTCTCTCCTTCCTCCAAGGAGGAAATGCCAGAGTTTACCTTGAACCCTTAAGAGAAGGCCATGCCCACACGGAGGCCTCATTGGCTACCACCTGATTAACAGGCTAGACTCCACCCTTACACTCTTAATCCTCAGATTGACACCAGATTATGTAACTACCACATCAACTATTTAGGCCCCCTGGTGACTCTGAAAGAGAAAAATGAGACTCTGTTTCTATAACGATTCATTGTCTCAGAAATCCACAGGAGAGGTTTGCTCTGTCCTCCACAGTAACTACGATTGGTTATCAACTGAGTCCAAAGGTTCTAAAACCCAGAATGAGTCTGTCAGAGTTCAGGCTTCTTTATTAAAATGTTCCAGTCTGGTCATAAGACAGTACAACCTCTCCACCTGTGTACAGAAACTCTTAAAAGTCAAGTCATAATTTTTCCTATAAAGAAGCTTAGAGTCAACCTCACCTCTGAAACATTTAGCATGAATCATGCGTTGACTGCTGCATATGAAAATATGTTCAGAACTGTGTACTAGGGCAGTGATGCCCAAAAAACAAACAAAACAGGCAGAACTGTGTACTGCAAGGGTGTTCCTACCTTTTCAGCATGCAAGCTACTTATCAAATGATCAAGTCAAAATGATCTACCAACTATGAAAATGCAAAACGTATTTTTACTTATTGATTATATTTACTCAGAAATGCACTTAGAATTCCTTATATGTACAATGTATGTCTATGTACCTTGCATAACTGCATGAGTCCCTATGGCACAACACAACACAATGAACTATGTACATTTCTGGTCATGACCTGAGTTGACTCTGATGACTTGCACTGAATGGAATGAGCCAGGGATGCATAGTCTGGACAGCAGCCTCAAGCACACTTCCAAATGCTCATCTGTCCTGGTGGGACAGTACTTTTCTGTGGGAAAAGGCTGACTCACATAAATAACTAGAGCTGAATAATGCAGTTAAGGAGGCAGCACATTTTCTCATGTTTGGGTCCTTTCCCTCTGTGAGTAAGTTCCAGAACTGTTCATACGCTCTGGACTTCAGCTGAATGTCGGCTTGTAGTGTCAAAATCTCCCATTCTGTATGAAAGTGATACATTTTTGTCTTACTTGGTCCAGCTCCCCCTACTCATTTTAATGCCCTTTCTCACATTTAAGGGAAAAGAACCAAGGCCTAAAAATTGGAGATGACTTAGCTGGTCGGTTTTGTTGCAGTCAGCGCAGTTGTTTGTGCATGCGTCTGACACCTAAGATTGCATCTGATGGGCTGCATTCTATATCATTTAAGTGACGGACTGGATGACAGACTTACATCTATTTCTTTTTAATACCAGGCATTCTACCCACACTATATTTGCGATCAACTAGTAAATCGCGATCGACGTATCGAGCACCCCTGGTTGACTGCATAGTTTGGGGAAGAGCCATGTAGACTTTCAAGATATTTATGAAAATTGCTACAAGTTCTTACATTTTCAACGCTCTTCAGCTGTCCTCCCACCTCCCATCTTTACTGCCCACTCCTGTTGAGCTCTGTTCTGGCTTTGTGGTATCCAACGTGTAGTCTCCATATGTACTATACATGCATACTGTACAGTCTTCCTTACCAAAAAGAAAGTGGGCTTTCATCTAATTGGCATCCCAGTGGCCCCAGTGACCAGAGAAGAACTGCCCCTCTGGGTTTCCACATCTTTAAATCTTTTAAATGCTACAGAGTGTTTGGTGGCTATGAACCGCTGACCTTCTGATTGGCAGCTCGATGCATAACCAACTAGCCACCACAAGTCCAGAGACAGCTTCTCTGGGAAGTCCCTTATGACCTGATTCTTTAGCAAATATTTCTTACCTTTTCTTGTTTCACCCTGGAATTTACAGGTTTGAACTCTTTTCACATTTAAGGCTAACATGATACATTAATCCTCCATATTGATGCAATACCTGAATACATGGTGCAACACAGTATCAAAGAAACTAGATGGAGTTCATGGGTGCTCTCCAACGCAATCTTCTGAACCTGAGCCCCCAGTTTCCTCAGGATCTGGTCTGTAAACCAAGACACCATGAAAACACTCTTTTGTTCTTGGACTGTGTGATTATGTCAACATTCATGATGTCATGCATTTTTTGAAGTACTAAGATTTAAGTCATAATAGCCCCAAATGTAGGTTCACTGGGTAAATGTCTTTCTCCCAAACAGGGCTGGGTAACCATTTCTGACAAGAGTATTTAGTAATGGTGTGTTTCCCTTGGCTCACAACATCTTTTTTTTTAATTCATTTTATTGGAGGCTCTTAGAGCTCTTATCACAGTCCATCCATACATCCATTGTGTCAATTCAGTTGCCATCCTCATTCTCAAGACATTTGCTTTCTATTTGAGCCCTTGGTGTCAGCTTCTCATTTTTCCCCTCCCTCCCTCATAAAACCTTGATAATTGATTAAAAATTTGTTCATGCCTTACACTGACCACTTTCTCCCTTCACCCACTTTTCTGCTGTTCCTCCTCCTGGCACAACGTCTTTTGATAACAGTGGAGACTAAAGCCAGAACTGCCCTTCCAACTCCCCAAGAATCCCCAATTCGCCTGCTCTGAGAACTTTTCTCTCCACTCTTATTCCCACTCTCTACATAGACACCAAACACTCGGGACCATCCATTAGCTGTAACTGTTCTCTCCTGCAAAGTTGAAATTTGTCGTGTCAGACTTTGGCTGTATCTTTGGAGGCACTTCACGCGCTCTTCCACTGGATTATGACCTGGACTTTCATGTGTTTCCCAGCTCTTCCATCAAGTCTTTCTCCAACCAGGCTGGACCCTACGGTCAGTCTTTTTACTTCCTTCTTATGATCTTCTGAAACTCTTTCTCACCACCATCCCCCATCCTCAACCTCTGAGACCATTTGAACTTACAGTGAACACATACCTGGGCATCAGAAAATTGGGCTTCAGAGTGCTTTCAAGTGCCTCATTGTTTTCAGGAGCAGATAATCAGACCTTTCTGCTAGACGGGAACCTTCGATCTTCTGGTGACTAGATAAGCATGTTGACTGGTAGCACCGCGTATGAATAAATAAGGCCTGTTCTATCCCCCTCCCACCATTGAAGACCATGACGCTCATCATGGGAGAGAACTGTACCCTGCTCTCACGTGTTCTTGCATCTATTTCCTTCCTTACTTTATGCCACACTGAAATCACATTCATCTCCTTGATTTCCCAAATTCTCATGATTCTGATATCGTCAGTAGGTCTGAAGAACACTAGAGGGAAATATCTCCATTGGCCCTCTTCATCACTTTCAAATCTGGAATTGAACTACCTCATGGGGCAATTTCCAACAAACTAGGTCAACAGGGGAGCAATAACACGAGTGAGGTAAGCACACCTTAGAAAAATCATCCACGGACAAAATCCAAGCAAGTTAAAAAAAAAAAGGGGGGGCGGGGAGAGACGTGCAAACAGTTAACACAAGGAGAGAGCACAGTAAGTGATGGTAGCTTGTAGGGATGTCTGCTCTGCAAACCTTCACCCAACACAAGTGAAAAAGAAGATTTTTCAAAAAATGAAGGGTCAATACTTTAGAAACAAAATTACAATTTTACATTTTTTTTCCTATTCTCATTCTTTCCTTTTCTTTCTCTTCTTCGGGGTGCATGTGGTACTTAGAACATCTGTTGTTGGCTGAGCCCTGGTGGCCTAGTGGTTGTGCGCGGGACTGCGGCTCACAGGGTTGGCAGTTCGAATCCAGCAGCAGCAGCTCTCCAGGAGCAAGGCTGGGCTTCCTACTCCCACAAGGGCAGTGATGCCACACACACACACACACACAAATCTGTTGTCAAATTAAGACTATTAAGAGTAAAGGGGTGGAGCTTAGCCTGTCAATCAAGTGGCTGCTTGATGATTTCATTTGGAGGCATGACGGATGGGGATAAAATGTCTCATGACGGAGACACTGTACCAGCGAGACATTCCTGTTGATAAGCCACTTGGAACTTTGCAGATAGAGCCAGAGCCCTGAAGCTAGAGGAGCCATGTGGAGACTCACGCCAGCACTGAGATGCTTCTACTGCCACTACAGCCACAACCCTTTCCACCCACTGTCCTGTGATCTTCCTGCATTCAGCGTTATTGCTTGTGTTGCGTGAACCTGAAGAGGAATTTATGCATTAGTATCGAACCTACAGGCTCATATTGGACTTATGGACTTGATCTGGACTGTTTTTTTAATGT
>PVJH01046153.1:0-12011 GCA_004026705.1 Nesogale talazaci | reverse complement strand
GCAGGGATGGCAATGGTGGTGGTGGGGGGGGGGGGCGGGGGAGGGGGGGGGGGGGAAGAAGGGGGCTTCCTTCAGAAGGGAGCCTTGACATTGAGGCCTGCAGGATTTGGGACCAGTGTTCCACCCTGAGGGAGAGAGGTGCTGAGCACGGGGAGATGGCAACGAGGGTGCGGAGTCTAAGGGAGGCTGGGAGGGTCTAGTAGAATCGCAGGGCTGGCAGTCCTGCCTTGTGGCTCAACTCCGGGGGCAGTGCGCCCCTTGACTCTTGGGTGGCAGCACTGTCCTCCCCGGTGCACACTAGCGAGCAGTGTTTCCCCGGCTGCTTGGGGATTTGGCCCTTAGATCCGCCCAACCCCGACGGTAGGCATGCGACTCACCCACACCGTGCACGTCTGAAGGCCGGTTCTGAAGGGCTCAGTCCCGTGGAGGAGTCTGGACGTCCTTGGAAGGGAGGAAGTGCATGCTTTCAGCAGAGGCATGCTGAGCAGTGAGGCAGGTGGAAGTCCCAGCGGCACCTGCCTCCGGGGTTGACTGGAGTTTCAGACCCGGCTCTCTGGGGCCAGAAACATAGTGTTCAGACTCTCTAGGCTTCCATCTCCCCCTCAGAGAGGAGTGATCTGGCAGGTTTGTTTCCCGAGGAGAGCAGAGGTTAATTTGGGTCAGATGGTAAAAAGGAGGGCTGCCCCTGGGCCAGCCGTTGTGGCTCTCACACCCAGCTGTACTCGGACTGACCTGGAGAGCTTTAAACACACTGCTGCCCAGGGCTCCGCCCCCGATGCTCTGCTGCACTTAGTCTGACAGGCAGTCTAGTAATCTCATTTATTTATGTAGAGAGAGAAGCTTTCACATTTACCGTCGGTGGATTTTCTTTGCGCGTGTGTGAACATTTATTGTGCTTGAGGTGAGGGTTCACATAGCAAATTAGATTTCTGCTCAGTAATTATATATACATGTATAATTCTGATACATTGCTTGTACACCCCACACGTATCAGCACTCTCCCATTTCCACTCTGGTCTTCCCAGTTCCATTCATTTGGTTCCTTGGCTCCTCCTTGTCTTCTCACTTTGGCTTTTGGGGAGATGTTGCCTTTTAGTCTCTTAAGAGTTGATTGTTCTTAAGAAGCACATTCCTCCTGGGGTCGGGGTAAGGGTGCTTACTTTGTCGGCCAGTCTCTTAGGTGTCCTAACGGTGGGCTCTAAGAGAAGCATGATTCTATTTAAAAAACCCTCTCCAGATGATCCTTGTGTAGAAAGCCAGCATGGAGACCCATGGACCAACCTCAGACCCTCTCTCATTGCAAAACTCTTAAATAGGTGGGAGCCCTATGCTGGCACAGTGCTTACGCATTTGACTGCTAACTGGAAGGTTGGTGGTTCAAATCTCCGAGCAGTTCCATGGCAGGAAGATGAAGTAGTCTACTTCTGTAAAGACTTGGAAGCCCTATGGGCAGTTCTACTCTGCCATGTAGGGTAAAGTGACCAGATTTTAAGTGGGACACCATTGACCGGGTGAGGGGTGGGGTGGTTCTTGATTAAAAATTTGCTCTACCTGGACCAACAAAATTTTTCATAGAACACAAAAATAGTATTATATTTATTTAATTTTAAAATGCCTCAGAACGCTGCTGAACCCTGGCCCACCCTTCTCCAGAGACTGTGCTTTTAAGTGCTGCCGCCCGACCACTGCCCGTCCCATTTCACCTTCTGTCTGTCTGGTTTCTGCCTGGAGAATACAGACATCATGTGAATTCTCAGTGCTTCCATGCAGTTCAGAACATCTAGGACGCAGATGCCATTCTAAAGTCCCCAGACCTGAAACTGTGTTATCAGGGAGCGTCAGATTTGTCTCCTCAGTGGGGTGGTTGACTTTGATAGCAGGTGCTGACGTATAACAGAGGTGCTAAGCATGGTTCTAAGTGGGTTTCTTTGGCATGTATTGCTTATTCCTAGAGGGTAAGAATTGTTACTCTCCCTACTTTAAAATCGAAAACAAACATCAGAAGAGAGGTTGAAGACATTTTTCAGTGTTCCAAGGTGACATTGTGTGTGTCCCAGAGTGCAGCCTTATGATTTTGCTTTATCTTGAGCACATAAGAAGTGGGCAGCACTTGCGAATACAAGGAGGCAAGAATCAGGCAGGAAAGTGTGCAGAGCGATGCCTCCAATCCCTCAAGCTCCTGATAAAAACCTCCTTAGACACATTTCCTTACCTCAGAGCACAAAAGACCGTGGTCAGCTTATTTCCTGCCACCTTTGTTCCACAGGAACCCATAACTCACCTAAGCAGGTGGCGAGGAAACTCAGTGTATAAATGGGTGTGTAGACGTGGTTCTCTTGCGACATAGCAAATTACCATATATGCTTGTGTATAAGCCGGCCTGAATATCAGCTGTGGCACCTAATTTTACCCCCAAAACGGCATTAAAAATGTGCTGGAAAAGTTGGCTTACCCACGAGTATATACAGTACTCAGTCACATACCATCCCTTTCCCCATTGGTAGTTTTGGTGGGTAACCCTAGAGCTTTCATATTTGAATATGCCACTGTGAGGTCATCAGATCACTTGCTGACTAAAGTAGTAATTAAAGAAAAAATGGAAAATTAGTTTGGCTTTTTTTTTGTGGCATCACTGCCCCCTGGTGGGAGTAGGAAGCCCAGCCTAACAAGAGCTTGAATTGGTATTAAAAAAAGACTAGCCATAAAGAAAAACCCAGGCCACCAAATTCTTTCAAACAATAGAAGTGAGGAGAACATTAACCTATTCATTCTATGGCGCCAATATTACCCTGATGCCCAAACCTAAGACATCACAAGAAGATTGCAGACCAATAGCTCTTACTGTGCATGTTTCAATACAATGTTAGCAAATCAAGTCCAGCAACCCATCAAAAGGATACCATGGCCAAGAATGCAAGATTGATTTAAAAAGCAAGTAATGTAGCAATATGTAGTAATAGACTAAAGGACAAAGCCGTACGATCATGTCAGTAGATACACAAAGAAGCATCTGGCAGGATTCAACACCTCCATGATAATAGCATTCCACAAATTAGAGAAGAAGAGATTTTTCTGATAAAGGTGATCGAGGGACAGCCTATACCAGACTAAATGATAAAAAACTAAATGCTTTTCCTTGCTTACATAAAGAGAAAATAAAAAATGCCTGCTTTTGCCACTTCTATTTCAAGTTTCCTGGAGGTTCTAGTCAGAGCAATTAGAAAATGAAATGAAACAAAAGTCAGCTAGATTGTGAAGAAGAGGGAGATGAAAATAACTCTACTTGTAGATGACATGATCTAGTATGTGGAAAATCTTTTTTTTGATGTTTTATTGGGAGCCCTTACATATCTTATAACAATCCTACATCAGTTGTATCAAGCACATTTGTACCTATGTTGCTATCATTTTTTTTTTAATTTGTGGGAAAATTCGCCATCCATCATCATTTTCAAAACATTTTCTTTCTTTTTTTTTTTACATTCTCTTTCTACTTGGACCCTTGGTATCAGCTCCGTATGTAGAAAATCTTAAAGAATCCCCCCAAATTATATTCAAATTAATAACCTATTCAAATTAATAACCAATTCAGTCATGTTTTAGGATACAAATGTATATGAAAATCAGGTGTATTATCTATTCAGATACAGTGAGTACTCCAAAGTGAAAGTAAAACCATTCCAGTCAGACTACCACCAAAAGAATAAAATACTTGGATATAAGTCTAAAAAAATAAGTACAGAATTTATACTTTGAAAATCATGAGTTATTGTGGCTGAGCCCCATGGCGTAATGGTTGTCGGGGGGACTGTGGCCCACTGGGTTGGCAGTTCAAATCCAGCAGCAGCGCTCCAGGAGCAAGGCTGGGCCTCCTACTCCCACCAGAAGGCAGTGATGCCCCCCCCCCCAAAGAAAACTATGAGTTATTGTTGACAGAAATTAAGCAGTAAGCAAATGGAAAGATACAGAGACCCCAGGTTGGTAGATTTAATATGAAGACAGCAATATCCCCAAGTTGAGTCCCAGACTGAATGCAGCTCTTACCCAGCAACAGCCTCACGGAGCTCTTTGTAGAAATGGGTCAACATTTTGAATTCAAATAAGAAAGGACTTGTTTGCCTATGCCAAAGTAAACCTGGAAAATGAGAACAGAGTAAAGGACTCACATTGAAAACTTACAAAGCTGTAGTAACCAAGACGGTGCGCTGCTTGCACAAGCATACATGTACACAAGTCTGTGGAATACAACTGAAGAGATGTAAACCCTCAAGTTTATGGTTAGATGATCTTGGAGAAGGGTTTCAAGACAACTCAAGGGGACGGTGTAGCCTTTGCAGCAAATGGTTCTAGAACAACTTGACAGCCAAATGCAAAAGAAGGATGTCACCCCCCTACCTCATCCTACAGATACAAACGGACAGCTAGAAGAAAGCAGGCAGAATTCTTCATGGCCTTCAATGAGACATCAGCCCCACAGATATGATCCCAAAATGTAAGCAGTGAAAGAAAAACTAGATAAACTTTAAAATTACAAATTGATGTCCTTCAAAGAATACCATCAAGAAAACGAAAGCACCACTATAGATTGGGAGAAGACATCTGTAATACGCATCCATAAAGAGCGTGTATTTAGTAAATACCCAGGACTGTTATAAGGATTTTGAAAAGGGGCAGAGGATCTGAATAGACAGTTGCTAAAGAAGGTGCAGAGACGACAGGGAAGCAAGCGGAAAGACGCTCCCCTCCTTCACCGTGAGGACCGAGCCCAGGAAAGCCGTGCTGAGACACCCCGGGCGTCCCACTCGATGGCCAACGCTCCCCCACTCCGTGGAGTTGACGCCAACTCAGCCCCCCCCCCCCCCCCCGGGCAGAGTAGAACTGTCAGGGGGCAGACAGCCTCACCTTTCCCTCTCAGGGTGTGCATCCCCGACCTGTGGGTTACATAGAGGCAGCAGGGCATCTTGACGTGGATGAGGTCAGGGTGAAAGCGAGCCCCTGTGCACTGCTGGAGGGACCGCGACACGGGGCAACCACTTTGGAAAATGGTTTGGCAGTTGTGCGATGGTTCAACAAAACCAGCATTTCCACTCATGGATACAGGTCTACCCAAGGGAAATGGCAACGTATGTCCATGTATAAAACTTTTAGATGACTCTCTACTGGGCCACTCATCAAGGCCCCGAAAGGGGAACAACTCGGATGCCCCGGGGTTGCAGATGGGGGCAAATGAAAAGCCATCGGCTTGTATGCTTTAGACGGGTGAGCTGTGTGGCACGTAAGCTGTGTCTCAATAAAGTCCCAAATAGGAGAACTCAATCGGAATCATGTCTTTGTTTTTGCCTCGCCCTTGCTACTCTGAGGGCATCACTCAATAGCCGTTTCTCACGTGAATCCAGATGCTCGTGAAAAGCGACAGGGAATTCGGGAGTGATCTTAGTATGTGCTCACACTCCGTTGTAATCAAGTTCGGTGCTGAGTGCCGTGCAGGAATAAGATCAAAGGTGTGCACCCTTTTCTGACTTGGCCCTGATCCTTCTATGGGCGACGGCTGGGCCTCGCCCACGGAGACAGAGACAGCTGTGGAGATTGGAGAGAACTCTCCTCCCAGAGAAAGCCAGCCTGCCGTCTTGTTACGGCAGTTCATTATATATAGATGTGTATGTGTGTGTGTATGTGTGTGTGTTTTGGGGTTTTTTTGGAGGTGGTGGTTTTTCCCCCTCTGAAATGAGAAAACTTCTAATATTGCCTCCCAATTTAAAAACACGTTCCTTCAAGTCTTTATCCTGATGAAGACACGGATCCTTCTTGGCTCCTTAACCCGTGGCAGAGAACATAGATCTTCATTATTGAAGCGACTTCCTGCCCTCTGAAGTTCTTTTATTATTATCCAGCTTGGACAGGACTTAGGGTGTTTCTATTTTTAGGCTCCAGTGGGGCAGGTTTTCTGAGAACGATTACTTTGGGAGGCAGGCCTCGGGGTATTGGCAAGCTCCAGAAGTAGAGGTGAGGACTGGCTTCTAGGAGCAGAGGGCGTTCTGCTCAGATGGCAGGAAGGCGAGAAGATGAGGTTTCTTCTCTGGGACGCTAAAGAAGGGAGAGAGGAAGTAGAAGCAAAACTTTGCTCCGGACTGTGTACCCTTTTCTGGGGGGTCATGACCGTTAGGAAAATCTGATCAAAGTGGTGGAACCACACAAAAAGATGTACAGAGAGAATTTTAGGAAGTGCACAGACACCTTGTATAGAACTGTGGTCACGCTCCCCTCTGTTCTGGGGAGCTGTGGCTCTTTTCAGTGACGAGTGCTCACATCCTGTCAACGTGAGGGGCAGCAGTGACATTCTGTATGTTTCCACATACCAGGCTGTGTTCAGAAGCTTGGCACTGGGCTTTTGGGTGGATGGATTATAAATGTCAATGTTTGGGACATCTTCACTTTTAAGTTTATCTATCTTGTGGTATTCTTCCTTGAACTCTCTAAATGATATGATTTAGGTCTATTTCAGTGGAGTCAGAATGAAAATAGATGAAATTAAAATGATCCCTTGAGATGAATGTCTGGATTGCGATGAGTTGTAGGAGCCCCCAGTGAGATGACTTAAAAATAAATAACATTCTTCCTTGAGCTTCTTAAAAGGAAGTTTCCTTGTGACGTCCAAGTGAGCAAAGTGACGTCCAGCCAGTCAGCTAGCCTGAAGGTGCCATTTCCCCTATAGCCTATTGAGCCACAAGGTTCAGCGCTGGGGCCACCTGTGCAGATTAGTGGTAGTTTGAGGCTTCTTGAATGGGACGCACTCATGTGAGAATCTTGCCCTTCCTATGACATACCCTTCCACATTCCTGCATAAGATCTTAGCTGGATGAAGATTGTCCTTGGGACCCAGCAATGTGTAATGCTATGATTCAAGTCTGGAAAGTCACAGGCCTAACGATCCCCGGGGAAGCTCAGCAAATGGAAGTGGAGAGTGAGGCATCTGTCTTGTGAATTCTTTGTTTTGTGTGAAAGTTATTTCTGCTCATTACAGAAGAATCAGGAAAGACTGAATCAAAACTATGTGAACATCTTTCTCAAAACAAAAGGGTCGCATCAGATTGCACAGTTGTTTTTTTAAATCATTGTATTCGGGGCTCATACATCGCTTTTCATAATACATACCTGCGTTTACTGTGCCAAGCACCTTCGCATGCCTGCTGCCGTCATCATGCTCCAAATAACTGCTTTTCCACTGGAGCCCTTGATATCAGCTTCCCACCCCTCCCCCTCCGTCCTTGCTCCCTCCTCCCCCACCAACCCACAATACTTTATAAATTTTATTGTTTCATCATATCTTACACAGCCCAATGTCTCCCCCCGTCCACTCTTCCCATGTCTGTCCTCCAGATAGGAGGTCATGTGTAGGGCCTTGTAGTTGGCTCCCTCTCTCTACCCCACCTTCCCTCCACCCATCCAGCATAGTTGTTTTTTAAATCACTTTCCACTAAAAAAAAAAAAAAATAGTCTTACAAACTGAAAGAATGAAAGTAGATTCATGATGATCTTATTTTACCTTTTTGTTTTGATAAAGTTTCAGACTTACAGATCAGTGCAAAATACTCTTGGTTAAAGTTTTCTAAAATGTTTGCATTTTACTCTGTTTGCTTGCCCGTGTGTGTGAGTGTTCATGCGTGTGCTATATTCTTTGCTGAGTTATTTAAGAGTAAATTATCTTCATGATTCCCTGTCCCAAACAGTATATATAGATTTAAAACAAGGAGTTCTTTTACATAGTCACCACAAAAGGTCAACATCAGGGACAAAGTTAATATTGGTAACAGTGGTGCTATTAATCCACAGACCTTATTAATATTTCAGCACATGTCCTAATGATGCCATTTATGGAAAAGATATTCTCAGCTCCTCTGTTCTAGTCGGTTGTCATGTCCTTCTTCTCTTTCAATCTCGGATGTTTCTTCAGTGTTTCTTTGTGTCTCGGGATATGGACCTGACTTTTCATTTATTTTAGAAATAACAATGGGAGATACTAAACCTTTTCCCAAGTTGAGGCAGTGGGACATTGTGGCTGACAAAGACCAATGTGTTCTCTGGATCTGTGGAATTTTTGCACAAGATCCATAAGTCCACAAGCTTACATGTCTCTTTACCACCAGGCCAGGCTGGAGCTCAGAGGAATGATTATGTAGGGTGTCTATCCTTTTTCTTCAGTCTTGCAGTAGAGAAAGTGGAAAACATTTGCCCGTCCTGTAGACAACACTTTCCGGGGCCAGTGGCAGGAGTTGACTCATCTGGGGGCCCATGTGAGCAATGAAACCGCTCATTTCCCTGAGTCAGTGCCACTCCACTGCCTCTGATTCCAGCTGTTCTTCATGGGGCAGAACAATGGCCGCTGGGTGAAATCAGTGGCTGCCCAAGAAACACTTCCAGAACTCCTGCCTGGGCATAGAGAGCAAGATGGTATTTCAAGACTTGCTCCCGATGGAAAGCTACCTGTTGCAGACCATGTCGTGAGTGACTGAAGCAGAGAAATGGCTGCTACAGCGTGTCTGAATGGGCTGCACAGCTTCATCCTCAGTGACACTTGGAGCAAGTAGACCGAGGTCTACTGAGGGAGACTCCTTGGCAAAGGGATTTACCTGCCTTTGCCCTTGAAAAGCTCCCATCGTGACATTGAGGTCCAGCCAACCTCCAGGAAATCGGATGGTACCCGGCCTCGGTAAAGTCAGGCAGACTTGGGTTGAGGGCAGTTGCCCTAGACTTTCTAACGAATGACTCCAGACCCTGGGGCCGTAAAGGCTTGGAGTCCCCTGAGCTGCCCAGGTCGTGTTCCATCCCTTCTCTTCTCTGATTGGCCCCTGGGGGCTTTCTGGTCAGAACTCCACTTCTATAAACTGCTTGATACCATAGAATTCCCGGTTCTAAAAGATAGCTGGAAAATAGATGCATGGGGATTGCATCGCCCCCATAACAGGCAACGTTCCATTCTGTTGGGGTTGCTAAGAATCACAGTGGAGAGGCATGGGCTCCACTGCGTGCTCTCTATGAGTTACACACGCCCTCCCAGCGCCCAAGAGCAGAGCCACTGGGGACATGCTCTGAGTGTACCCCAGACTCCTTACCGTGGCCTTTGAAGGCCTCATGTGGTCTGGGCTGTGTCCGCCTCGTGGCCTCGGCTCACACTGCCCTCTTCCTCCCAGATGGCTTCCGACACCCCTTCCCATTTCCGCTCCTTGAGCGGGCCGACCTCCCTGCATGCTCCGTTTGCTCCCGCGGGGGTTCGTTTGCTCTTTGGGCAGACTCCCTCTTGTCTGGCCCTGGGATCTTGGCTGAGACCTCCTTCTTCAGAGACATGGTTCCACCTCGCCCTCTAACGCAGTCTCTCTCGTCTTTTCCACAGACCATTTACCTCCTTCTGAATAATTCTTGTCTGTTGCTTCTGTCTCCCACCGAAGTGTTCCTGGGGTGAGCACCGCCCCCTTGTGAGTCTTGCTTCACCAGGACAGTGCCTGGCTCTCATTGCAGACTGAGTATGAGGGGAGCACTTTGAGTATTCCACCCTCACCCGCCTTTCCACTAGGGCAGGGCTGGGCTTGGGGTGGACATCCCAAGTTGCTAGTAGTTGAGAACTGTTGGCCATTTTGGGGGGATGAAAACAGAAGGCCAGTTTTGAGAAACCTGCGCTGCTGCAGGTCGTCATTTGCCCTGGTCTCTTGAAGCATCTTCCCAGAAGGCTCAGCTAAAGAGAGGAAAGGATCCTGTTGGATTAGCATCCACTCCAGAGTCCCTGAAGTGATGAGGGTTTGGTTGTTCAGGCAAGAATGAGAGCCCGAGACCCTGGCTGCTCAAGGCCATCTCGAGTTTGGAAGAACAGGAATACTGTCATGTGTGCACATACTGGTGGCCTTAACTGCTGGTTCCCAGAAGGACTCCTCCCTGCCTGGACAGTGGGAGGTCGTGTGTTGTAGAAGGCTCCTCCAGACAGCTTCAGGACCCTCCCCGGGTGGGAGGAGTCTTCCAAGTGGATTCCTTTAAGATTCTGATGACACACAAACTGCCCTCTTCCTCAGAAAAAGGTCCAAACAGCTGTGCGTTGCCATGTTACCTGTAACTTAGGTGAGTGCAGGGCCTGCTGACTGGCCTCCATGGACCCGAAAGTCCTAGTATGGGGGTGTAGGTTGGTTGGTTGGCCCATCACAGCTGGGTTCTCGCTCTCCCGTGGCTGTTTCTTTCTGACTTGATCTCCTATCTCCTGTGCCCTCTCTTAACCTGCTGGACCCCTCAGGCCCAGAAGAGGCGATATTCTCCTGCAGTCCAGGTACTCAGTTCTTGCTCCACCATGGCCATCTCTCATTCCCATGTGTGTCCACCCCACATTCGCTGCTGTGTGGGATCCATGTGGCTGTTGTCTCAAGTGTCACCAGTCTCTGATCTCAACTGCATCTCCACCATGCATGTCGACTGTCTAGAGTGATAGGGAGCTCCCCAAGAAAGCGGCCTGCCTCTCCCTTTATCCCCCTGCCTATGCACTGCACCAGCACTGGGCGAGTTCTGTCATGGTTAGCTCATCGTTTTCCAGTGGAGAATCTGCTTCTGTAATTCCATTGGAGAGAATCACTGAAGCTGATGGGACAATGGGTAGAACATGGGGAAACTTTTATTTTTTTCCCCCTGCTGAGAGAACCCTGCCAAGCCAAGTGACTGGGATGTGTTCAGTGTGGATGGGATTTCCTGGTGGTACAAATGGGCATCACGCTCAGCTGCTAACCTACAGGTTGGGGGTTCGAGACTACCCAGGGTTGCATCAGAAGAAAGGTCTGGTGATCAACTTCCAACAAGCCAGCCATCGGAAACCCACAGGAGCACAGTTCTACCCTGACCCACTGGGGTTGCCTTTGACCAAGAAGAGTCATCCTGGCGCGTAGCACCAGTCAGCGGCCCTGTTCTGCCAGTGCTCTGGGTTCCAGTCCATTTGAGATCACACAGCTCCACGCACTGGGGGCTTTGAAAGACACGGGTCTGAATGGAAAGATCCAGAGGTATTCCAGAATGCTCACTGTGGGCAAACTCTGGCCCTAGGGAGCAGGGATGGGACTGGTGCAGGGATGGCAAAGGCACTCAAGGAATGGCTCTGTGCCTAAGTATCTGTGGGAAGGAAGGAGAGAGGAATGTACGTTAAAAACGAAAACCCCAGTCCTGGGCAGTACGTAGGTCATCGGGACTGCTCATCACAGGGCAGAGGGGCCATCTGGTGGCTGTCAGGGGCTCGTGTGTGTGTGTGTGTGTGTGTGTGTGTGTGTGTGAGAGAGAGAGAGAGAGAGAGAGAAAGAGAGAGAGACCGACTCTCACGGCTGACGGTGCGGGCCCCTCCCAGCCCTTCCTCTGCCCTCTGCTTCCCTCCTGCTCCGCAGCGCGTGTTCCCCTACGTGTCCGCCATGGTGAACAATGGTTCCCTCAGCTACGATCACGAGCGGGACGGGCGGCCCACTGAGTTGGGGGGCTGCACGGCCATTGTCCGCAACCTGCACTATGACACCTTTCTGGTGATTCGCTACGTCAAGCGGCATTTGACGGTGAGTCCTCCCCGGGCCTGCGGGGGGCGTGGGCCTGGCTGGCGCTTGCGGCCTGACCACGCCGGTGCTCTCTGTTGATTGCAGATAATGGTGGACATCGATGGCAAGCATGAGTGGAGGGACTGCATCGAGGTGCCCGGGGTCCGGCTGCCGAGGGGCTACTACTTCGGCACCTCTTCCATCACCGGGGATCTCTCAGGTATGCCTGGCACTGCCTGCCTTTGCCCAGCGCAGGCCGTGTCTCGCTGCCTGTGGCTCAGGCAAAGGGATGCTTTTCCCACCTCCTTGCCTCAGGCCCAGGCATCCCCAGAAAAGGGCTCTCCGGAAATGAAGTCCTGTCTGCCCCGCTCATCAAGCCGGTCTTCCAGCCGGCTTGGGGTTCCCTATTGTCGGGTGCCCCTTTTATAGTCAGACCCTGACCTTCCACCCTGTGCCTGTGCTCCAGCTGCC
>PVJH01046152.1:0-11972 GCA_004026705.1 Nesogale talazaci | reverse complement strand
TCTCTGAGCTCATTTGCTCCCGAGCAAAAGCAGACAGCCAGTCTCCTGCTAGACCCTGGAGAGCTTCCAAATCCTGCCCCTCCAGTCTTATTTGAGTGGCTCTGCTAAGTGCTCCCCAGAACTCAGCGGTGAGGAGGTGACAGAGCAATACTGTGATGGGTGGCCAGGTCACTTAGTCTATTGAGAACCAGGGACTCGTGGCTGTGGTCAGAAGAGAACCTTCACTTCTCCCACAAAATGGGTCAGAGCGGCTGGTTGAGGGCTTTTATGCATACTTCGCCTCAAACGCACGGCCGTTGAGTCAATTCTGACTTACAGCAACAATTACAGGGTTGCTAAGACTGTAAGTCTTCATCTTTCTCCCATGGAGTGCTTGGTAAATTTGAACACCAGCTGTTTGGTTAGAAGCCTAAGTGCTTAAGCCACAGGAGGTACTTAAGAAAGTTTGCAGACAGACACGTTTCTCTATTTTATTGTGGATATATAAAAATGTACATCTGTATTTATAAAACAAAAAAATGTCATTTTAACCATTAAATTTTTTTTAGCATTTTTATTCAGTGGCAATTACTGTGATCACATTCTACCAGGAGTTCGCAAATGAATAAACTCATTTTAAGATGAGACAATGTTGAAGAGGAAGACCACAGCTGCAGATATTCCACATCAATTTGCTGGGGAAAAAAATACTCTTTCTCATATTCTAATTGAAAAGGACTGATGATTAACAGCAGAAACAATAGCCAACACCATGACTATTCCAGCTGACTTAGCTTCCACAATTCTGACTGAAAAATTAAAGTTGGGCAAACTTTCTGATCATGGATGCCAAAAGTGTTATTCTCAGGCCAGCAGCAAACAAGAGCAGAACTTTCAAGAGAAATATTTTTAACCAATGGGATCAAGACCTTGAAGCCTTTCTTGGAAGATTTGTAACAGCAGATGAAGAGGCGTGTGAGAAGCAAAGGCCGTCACAATGGTTTGGGGGATGATCACGAATTTTGCTGGTTGACTTTCTGAAAGGGCAAAAAAAAATTAACACAGGTTTATTATGAGAATATTTTGAGAAAGGTAGGCAAGAATTTTGGCAGAAAAACACTCAGGAAAGCTTCATGAGCGAGCCCTCCACCTGACGATGCTTCTGCTCTGTCCTCTCATCAAACAAGGACAATTTTGTGAGAATGTAGATGGGAAAGCATTAGGCACCCAACATCTAGTCCTGATTTGGCTCCTTCTCACTTCTTTTTATTTCCTAGTCTCAAAATGCCTTTCTCATTTGTCTCATTTTTCTTCTGTTAATAATATAAAAGGTTTCATTGACAGGGTTAAATTCTTCAGATGCTCACTTCCTTAGTGATGGACTAGGGAGTTATTGTCACTCACAAAAGTGCCCTGAACTTGATGAAACTTAAGTGAGAAGTGAGATTTATTGACTATTTTGTTGGGGAAGATAGAAGTGTGCACCTGCTTATGTTGTCATCAGGCTCCAGTTCTCAGTCAGTAAGTTCAAAATGATTGGTCATCTTGTTGTTGTTTTTTTAATGGAAAACCATCAATATAATAGCGAAAGAATTTATCCCCTAAACCTCTATGATTTTACTATTTCTAACAGAAGTTTTTCAAAACATGTTATTTACCCGTAGCTTTTGTCTTTTTACTGTCATTATCAAGTGTATCTACCAGTTTAGTCAACTTTTTTCACTTCTAATGATATTTTCATATAGACCTACATATCCATTGCATCACTTAATTTCATTGAACCTCAACTTCTTGTCAGCAAAATAGGGTGGTAGTACTTTGAGCAGTGGAAGGATTAACTGAAATAAGGAATATAAAGCATTTAACAAAGTACCTGCATAGAATCAACATAACCCAGACTTTTCGCTGGAGAGTGAACTTTTACTTCAATACCCTTGAACATCCAAAACAATGCCTATGATTTTATGAATTCCTAGCCTTTAATTTCTTTAAGCTTCTGAAAGCTCTTATGTTCACTGGATGCTTCTTATCTGTTTCTATTAAGCCAGTAAAAGAATAACTTAGATGGAAGCATCAACACAAAGATAAACTATTCTGCAACATTGAAGCTCATGATCATATATTGGATGAAAGATTCTAGATAAAATAATAAATACACCACACCCCTTTATATAAAGTTTCAAACAGACAAAATTACTCAACTATTGTGCAAAGCAGTCTGGTGCCCCTCAAATGACTGGGAAGTAGAGATACTATACAATCCAATAATGTCTTTGCTGGGTCTATGCTTTAAAGAAGTCAGAGGGGCGTCGTGGTTGAGTGTGGGACTGGGGCCTACTGACTTGGCGGTTCAAATCCAGTGGCAGCTCTGCAGTAGCAAGGCTGGGCCTCCCACTCTTACCAGAGGGCAGTGATGCCCACACACACAAAAACAACAACAACCAAAAGAAGTAAGAGACGCTCCTGTGTTCATGGAAGCACTGCTCACCATAGCAAGAACTCAAACACAGCCCAAATGCCCGTCAGCAGCATGGATAAAGAAATTTGGGATCGCTTCTCATCTTTTTGGCTAAGTTCAAGTGCAGGAACTTTGGTACATACATGCAGAACATGGTGCTGCTAAAAACAAAAACAAGACAAATCCAATGATGACACCATAAAACACCTCAAGACATAGATGGGCCTCAAGAACATGCTTAGTGAAGTGAGTTGATCGTAAAAGGATAGGTGTTTTACAAAGTGAGTACTGTAAGGGTAAAAGCCAAGACAAAGCCCTGCATACCAAAGGGAGCAAGCATTGGGAGTTCCCAAGGGAGGTAGGGCAGCTGTGAGAAGATGAAGCAATAGATTAGACAGTTGGCAGGATGGATTTGGATGAAAGGGAGGGAGGATCGAAGTCCCCAAGAGAAAGAAGAGACCCTTCCTATCTGGGTCAGGGAGGCATGTGGTGCTCACTGAGTCTCTGAGACTCCTCGGCTGCACCCACAGTTTCCAGGATGACTGAGTGGGAGACAGCCACAACCGCAGTGCCAGAGATTCCTGACACCAGCTCTTTGGGAAGTGGAGCCCAGATGATGTGCAGATCAATGACATTTCCCTGCAGGACTGCGTCATGGTGAAGGAAAAATATGTCAAGTACTTGCCTCATGGTGCAGAGCACAGTGTCTCATTGTGGAGCACTGTACCCTCTCCTTGATGATGAGCAGCCACTCCAACAACAGCCAGAAGCTAATGTCTGTGCACATCATAGAGCATGCTTTCAAGATCACCCACCTGCTCACTAGTGAGGACCACCGCCCCCACCCCCCTTGCAGGTCCTGGTGAATGCCTTCCTCACCAGTGGTCTCTGAGAGGACTCAGTCCTTTTGGATGAGCTGGGTCAGGGAGGCAACAGGTCAAGCATTGTCCCCACTGCACTGCTTCAACCAGGTCATCTGGCTGCTATGTCCAGGTGCCCCGTGAGGCTGCCTTCCAGAACAACAGGACCATTGCTGAGTGGCAGATGAGCTCATCAACACAGTAAGGGCGCTGTCAACTCCTACGCCATCATGAAGCAGGAGGAGGTTGAGTGTGTGAGTGAGTGTTCATCTCCTGGCTCTGGCTCAATAAGCCTGTTGGCCTTCTGGGCAGCCCTGGAGAGGGGGTGGGGGGTGAGTGGGGGAGGGGAGAGGAGGTAGAGCTGGAGGGAGTGGGTGGAACATAATATAGGAGGAGGATTGATAGCTGGTTTCAATTGTTGAATGCAGAGTTGATAGTCTGAAATGTAAATCCTACCCCCAACCTAATACACACACGCAATCACAGAAACAAACAAACAAACAAACTAGTCTGCTGCTCTACGATGACAGACATTAGAATGGTGGCTACCTTTGGCAAGTATCACTGGAAAGTGGCACAGGGCTGAGGTATTGTCTCATATCTTGATTTGAGTGGTAGGTTAAATGGTGTGTTTATTTTATAAAACTATACAACCAATCACCCTTGATTTATGTTTATTATATGTTCTACTTGAATTTAAAAGATGTATTTACCAAACAAGGGTCCAATACAGCATGCTTGCCTGGAGTTGGCCACTGCGGTCCTACCCAAGCCTCTTTCTTCTTTCTCTTCTTTTCTAGTGTTGAAATCCATCTCCCCCATTTCTCTTCTTCCTCCTAGAGACCTCCATCCTCCCTTTTACCCAAGTCCACACCTGCCAACCTTCTAGTCCATCGCTCCATCTTCCTACCCCAGCCCTCCCTCCCTTGGGAGAGTGTGCAAGGTTTTATCTTGTCTTTACCACAGCTGTCTCCTTATGAGGAATGCAGACAAGGTGGAAGTTGTCAGGGTGTTTTCTTAATCGGATCCACAATCAATGCTGACGGAAGCAGCAGTCGAGAGCTGAAAAGAAGCGTTGCGTTAGGGAAGTCTGCTGTACAGAACCTCTTACCTCCTCTCTGGGGCACGGACAACAGGGAAGTGAGTATTGGGACACACTGTAGAGTGTACAGGATGAAGAAAATAATCTGTAAATTACTAAGGGTTCAAGGGGAAGGGGGGCAGGAAGGGTAATATAGGGAGCTGCTACTGGGGGCCTGGAGGGAGGGAGAAAGTTTTGAGAGTGATGATGGCAATGGGTGTGTAAAAGTGGCTTGCTTACAACTGATGTTGTTAGGAATTGTGATGGGAGTTGTAGGGGCCCCCAATAAAATGATTCATTAAAAAAAAGGGGGGAGGGAGAGGAAAGGTGAGTTGTTGTTTTGTTTTGTTTTGTTTTTAAAGAGGAGCTTGTACCAAGGGCTCAAGTGGAAAATGTTTGGAAATGCATGTGGCAACATGTGTGCAAATGTGCTTGATACAAATGATGTATTGAATGTTGTAATAACTGTAATTATTTTTTAAAAACCTCTTTACAGTATTAAACGGCAAGGATGTTACTTTGAGGACAAAAGTGTGCCTGACCCAAACCATGGTATTTTCCATTGTGTCATATGCATGTGAAAGTGGGACACTGAATAAGGAAGACCAAAGAAGAATCCACGCATTTGAATTGTGGTGCTGGAGAAGAATCTTGCAAGGGCAGTGGACTGCTCAAAGGACAACTGGATCTGTCTTGGAAGAAGCAGGACCTTAAAGACGCTCCTTAAAGGCAAGGATGGCAAGACTTTGTCTTGTGTACTTTGAGCATGTTGTCAGGAGAGACTAGTGTCTGGAGAAGGACATCATATTTAGCAAAGTAGAGGGGCAGGTAAAGGAGGAAGGCCCTCCTCAATGGGACGGATTGACACCAAGACTACAACAATGATAAGAACGACAGGGGCCTGGGCAGTGTCTCCTGCTGTTACATGAAGATCGGAGGCCCCTAACAACAACAGTATCAAGGAGAAGAGAATTTCCCAGCAACACCATAATTCACAGGCATCAATGCTGCCGCCTTCCTTGTTCACTTCCAGCTTCCATATGCATAAGAGGCCATTGAAAATGCCTCACTTTTATTTCATATTGCCCCTCCCACCAACGTTAACACTTAACCCTCTAGCCTCTGACTTCCCCTCTCCTGTATCAAAAATATTTCTTTTAGTATGAAGACCTTTCACTTTCTATTTATGATATGGATCTGATACAACACCTGTCCTTCTGTGATTACTTTCACACAGCACGATATCCTTCAGGTCCATCCATGTTGGGGGATTTCACATCTTCATCTTTATTTTTTTTCACAAAGCATAGTATTCCATTGTGTGTATGTGCCAAAGTTTATCTATCCACTCTTTCGCTGCTGGGCATTTAGGCACTCTCTTTCGTTGTGCTATTTTGAATAAGGCTGCCATGAACATGGATACGAATATATCAATTAGGGTTGAAGTGCTTATTTCTTTAAGATATATACCAAGTACAGGGATTGCTTTGACATTCCATATTCCCCTTACTAAAGAGCAAATGAAGTTCCCAAGACTTTACAGTATCCACACCGTTATGACCCACTCTGCTTTGAGAAGACAACTCTTCTATCTTTTGCATGCCTTCTAATCTGAGGGAGTCATCTCCCGTCACAATATCAGACAAGGTTTCATTGCTATCCATAAGGTTTTCAGTGGATAATTCCTCAGATGTGGAAAGGCAAGCCCTTCCCTGTAGTCTATTCTTCATCGGAGAACTCTGCTGAAATAAATTCACCCTGGCTGACCCTGTTGGTGTTTGAAACACTGGTGACCTAGCTTCTAGCACCAAAGCAACATGCAAGCCATGGCAGTATGACAAACAGACAAATGAATGCTCTATTATTAATCAGAACCTACAATCTATGAGGTTTAAATCAAAGAAAACAGAAAATTGTTGGAACTAAAATGGAACACATAGTGATTAATATGCTAGGCATGAGTGAGCTGACATAGACTGGTGTTGGTCATTTTGAATCAGACAGTCCTATGGCTTAGTATGCCTGGAATGTCAAATTCAGGACTAATGGCATTGCATTCCTTGTCAAAAGGACATTTCAAGATCTGCCATAAAGTACAATGTTGCCTGTGGTGGGATAATAGCTATACAGATACAAGAACATTTGGTTAAAAAAACTGCTATTCAAATATCTGCTCTGACCACTCAAGTCAGGGGAGAAAAAGTGAAAGAATTCTGCTAGTTCTTCAGTCTGAAATGGATCAAATACTCTGGACCAGTGTTTCCTTCTGTGGGGCAGTGGGTCACTATGGGTTGAAATGGGCCCAACAGGACCTAACCATAGCAACTACAACAGAGGGATTACTGGGTCTTATTTCTATTCCCAATTGTGTTAAGCTGAATTTTCTAGCTATACAAAGTCAATGGCATCTATGTAGAATAAAGATCATATATCAAGAGAGAAATTGATGTCAAAGAGTGGTCCACACAGCTGCAAGTGACTAGCCCAATCCAGCTCAAGTTCACGGGACAGATGCCATGCCGGAGGCCTTTTCCAACTCACAGCTACAGGTGCGGGGGAACTGGGAATCTGGAAGATGAAGGAAGCGGCTAAAGGATGAAGCAGAGGGTGGGAAGACCACAGGTCAGTGGAGACAGAGTTCAGTGGATCTCATAGCAAGCAAAACATTAGGTGGCGGACAGCTCCCAGAATCAGCAGGAAACATGGCAGGCTGCTGGTCTAAGCCACCAGGAACGAGATGCAGGATCCAGGCCAGCAAGAAGAGAAGAGAGAGCATTCTCCATAGCATCTCTGCGTGGATGTGAAACAGGCCACATCCCCCAGAGACAGCGTCCAGATGTGATCTGCACCTTATGAGAGAGAACTTATTGCTCCGCTACTGAGGATCCTGGTTTAAAGAAGATGACCCAAAACTTCACAACAATATTTTGAGGTAGCAGCATGTTCTGTTTTCCATAGTGGTTGCATTGTTTCCGTCCCACCAACAGTTTCCAGTCTCTCAACACCCTTGCCAGCACTCATTGTTATCTTTGCTATTAGTGCGAGGGTGAGATGATATGGATATAAGGATATGTCCAATGAGATTGATTGACAAATCATCTGCAGCAATGCAACAAACATTCCCACAGTCACAAGGATGGTGCAGGACAGGCAGTGTGTAGTTCTGCCATCAAGAAATTGTCAAGAGTCACCTCTGTAAGCACCAACAAAAGGAGTCATCATCTGGGCATTGCAGAAGGGGGAGGAGGAGGTGGAGGAGGAGGAGCAAAAGAGAAGGAAGAAGAGAGGGGGAGGAGATACAAGGAAGTGTGTGAGAAGAAGACAAGGACAACCTTCTTTGCCTGGGTCTCCCAAGCTTCCCCCCTTTGACAGTGGGCAGTCTTCCCACTCCTGTTTGCCTTCTCTGACAGCTATCTGCTTTACCCAGGCTCCTGGGTTTGCAAATATTACTGCGCACATTGGAAATTTGCAGGCTGGTGTCTGACAGTAAGTACACACTAAACGTGTGGATAAGGATGTTGGTGAAATTGAGGGCAGGGACGTCAAGCTTGGAGGTCTTGGGGGTGTCTGAACAGGGCCCCACGGTAAAGTAGAAGGACGTTGAAGTGTTCCTAGCTGCCCGCATTGACTGGAAGAGATGGATCAACAGCCCCACCTGTTAATCATTTGTCTCGTGAATTCAGTGTGATGGTTTGGGCGGGAATGTATGCAAATAGATGCAAATCACATACAAATTCGCACAAAAATAGCATCCCCTGTGCCTCCGCATTTACTAGAAAGAATTCTGCTGGCTTTGTACGGTTCCACCTTCGGGCTGTGTCAGGCCCTCATCTGCCCCCTCAGAAAGACTCACACCTGGAGTCGAGGGCGGTGTGTGCATGCATGGGCAGGCACACACGGCTGCTGTGGGGGAGGGTGGCAGAAAGGATTGAATGACAGCTGAAAAGGCCCGGCAATCGAGCTGTACCTGATCGCCAATAAAACTTGCACATTTAGCCCATGTGATCGATTATAAAACAAGCAGCAGCCCATTGCCATCCACTGGCCTCCTTAGAATGATGCTCCACGGGGTTTTTCAGAAAGTCGCTCTCAGACCTTTCTTCAGAGGTATTTACGGTTGAAGTCAAATGCCACCCTTTTGATGAGCAGCGAGTGTGGTCACGGTGTGTGCCCTCCGCGACTCCCTCCCTCTGATCACTTTCCACTGACCCGCCATACTGTACTTCTGGGGTACGGACATGCACAGGACATGCAGTCCTGGGTCTGCAACGTCATGGGTTCTTGGGGCTCCCTGGCTAGGTCAAGGGGAGTCTTCACTGAGCCTGGTTTCCACAACGTGAACACAGTGACAGGAGGTCAGTCCATCTGGGAACTGCTTTGAGGCCAGGAGGTTCTGGGTCTAAAGGGGCTTAGCAGGCCTGTAAATGATCCCTGAAGGTGTGTGTGAGTGCCGTCTGTCATCATCAATACTGTGTCAGTGAGGACCTCGAGACACCTCCGAGCAGTGTGGAGTATGTCCAGGATCAAGGAATGGGCTATGTTGCGTAGCTTACCTCTCAACTCTGGCCCCTGGACATTGCAAATGTTTAGTCAGCCATTAACCGAAAGGTTGGTGGCTCCAAACCCACCCACTTGTGTTATGGACCCACGTCCCAGCAACCTGCTTCCATCAGGATTAAACCTGTTGGGGCTCAGTTCCACGCTGCAATACATTACATCATGCTGAGCTGGAGTTCAACTTTGCAAAGCCACGCGGCAGTCAGAGATGATGTCCAGTTATCATTCCATTTGGTGGTGTCGTGGTTTACACATTGGACTGCTGGCCTTGTGATTGGTGGCAACCAGTCACTCTTGAGAAAAAGACGAGGCTTTCTGCTCACAAAAAAAATTACAGCCTCAGAACACCCAAGAGGCACTTCTCCTATGTCCTATAAGGTCGTTATGAGTTGAAATTGATTGGATGGGAACCAGTTGGTTTTTATGGCAGAACCAATCAACCAACCAACCAACCCATGAATCCTTCATCCATCCAAGATATATTGAGGCAGGGTCCTATGCTGGGGGTCAGCTGACAAAGGTAGAGAAGACAGAGTCTTTGCTCATAAGGACTGTTTCCTTTGTTTTTCTTCCTGATGATCTTGCTTTTCTCATCCCAGCTGGCCAGTAGGAGAAACAAGCATGGGTCCAAATCAAGGCAACATCAGCTGGAAGGGGCCTGGGCCACAAGGGATGCGAAGAAGGAAATAGTTGGCTGCACCACGAAGGTCAAGGCCAGATCCATTGTGAGGGGAACAGGAGACAGCCAAGTGCAGAGCAGAGAGAACATTGGTGCCAGGGCATGGAAGCATGAAGTCACGTGGCCACGTCTCCCAAGAATTGATTTGGAAACTGTGTTTGGCAGTGTTACCGTGAATAGTCTCAGGTCACCCCAGCCCAGGCATCTCTGCCCCCTTCAAATGTCTGGGACATCCATGACCTGTGGTGCTAGCGTTTTAACAATTTAACAAGGTCCCGCGGCATTTTAAAATTAAAATAACTATATTACAATACTATTTTTGCATTCTATGAAAATTTTTGTTGCTCCATGTAGACCAAATTTTTAATCACGAACCTCCCCCTCCCACGCACACCCAGGTCAATGGTGTCCTGCTTAAAATCTGGTCACTTGATGCTAGGCAGACAGTTACTGTAAGTAGCAGGTCTTTGAATTGTTGACAGACTGACACTTTGAGCGTCTGACGATGAGAACTGAGACGCATTCCTCTGTCCTTCTTTCCCTGGAAGCCAGCTCAGTGTCTTTCTTCGGCATGCTGAACACGCAACCGATAGGTGTTGTTGACGGTGACAAAATGGATAACAGTGTTCCACTGCTCCCATCCTCATGAGGCTGCTGACCCAGGTAACTCCACAGGGACATTAGCAATCATAGCTTTCCCAAAGGGTAGAACTCTCTCCTTCCAGGCAGGAAACCTGGGTTTGACTCCCGGTCTAGCTCCCTCAGGAGCAGCTACCACCCATCCGTCAGTGGAGGCTTGTGTGTTGCTATGAGACAGAACAGACTTCAAGCAGAACATCCAGGGGAAGATGGGAAAGAAAGACTCAGCGTTCTCGTTCCACAAGTCAGTCCACGCAAGCTTTATAGCTCACACTGGTCTAATTGGCAGCCCTTAAGAGGCAGGTCCAGGATCAGGCAGCATCTGGCCCTTTGGCATAGGCTCACTGTGATTGGGTAGCCAATGTGATAGCACCACACGACTATTGACTTAGCTCTTGCTCAGAGATTCTATCTGATGCTCATTAGCACATTAACCCTCAGAGGAATATGGGTGTGAGGCTCAGCGTACCATCTTTATCCTCCATGGTTTAGCACAGCACCTGTTCCTCACGATGGAGGGTACAGGACATTGCATACCAGAGACTGAATTGTACCCCTAAGCCTAGGAGTTGCAGCCTCAACTCACGTACTTGATGTTGTGTGGGATTAGGGCTTTTCTTCTTGTTGTTTTTTGTTATTGTGGTTGTGGTTGTTTTAGGGCTTTTCTTGTTAATAGAGTCTAAGCACTTCTGAGAAGTATCTTAGGAAAAGAGCAGAATCCTCATCAAAGAGACACATGTGTGTATGTAGATGTGTGGGGGGAGGACAGAGGCCACGTGAAACCCTGTCTACAAGCAAAAGAACATGGGGGACGGGCAGACATGGTAGCTAGGGGCCAGGCTCATGGGAAAAGTGGATCCTGATATGGACCCCTGGCCTGCAGAGCTGGGAGACAGTTCCTTTCTGTTGCAGGCATTTTCCGGGTCCACATTCTGTCACGGAAGCTCTTTGCTGTCCTGGGTGGTAGGTGCACAGGAGGCCTGGCAGGCGTGAAAGCAGGAAGACCCCTGGGCCCCCGAGACAGGGGTGCTGGTGGCGAGGCAGAGAGGAGAGCGGGACAGGAGGCAGGTGGGCAGGAGAGGACTCCGGGGGACTTGTGAGTATGAGCAGACCAGGGCCTCCTGTCTCAGAGTTGGCGAGAGCTTGTATTCCTTTGTGCTCTAGTGTTCTCCCGCCTGGTACCAGCAGATGGCACAATTCCCCACACCTGTCCAAGGTCACACTTGGGCCTGATGGCCATTAGCATGAGAAGCAGCAGCTATGAGCTGAGCTGAGCACGTACGTCTCCTGTGCTGGATTGAGGGACCGGCCCCACGTCCTCATTCGCCTGTCCACACGCAGACCAGCCCCGCAGGGAAGGGAAGCCTCTCGTTTCTGCTCAGGCTCCCGCAGTCAGGCTGAGGGGGGCAAGGGGCGCGTGTCTGGTTGGTGACAGGAGAATGGTTCAGAGCAGAGACGGATCCTAAAACTGATCCTGGAAGGTCAGCGCATCACGAGCTCTGACATTTCAGAAAAACACTGAGCTTCTTTGGCCATGACTGTGAGTGATCAGAGTCAATGCGGTGTCCACCCCCCCCTCCCCCCTCCCTCCCACTAGTTCATGGCAACCTACACACAACAGAAGGAAGTGCTGCCTGGTCCTACACAACAGAAGGAAGTGCTGCCTGGTCCTGTGCCCTTTCCAGGCTTGGCTAGAGATCGGACCATTGTGATCCTGGC
>PVJH01046151.1:0-12001 GCA_004026705.1 Nesogale talazaci | reverse complement strand
CTTCTTTTTCCTGCTGCTCTCTATCTTCTGTCTTTCCCATGCCTCTCTCAGGAGCTGTACCAGGCACTGTGCCCCTTCCTGCCTCTGACCAGATGGGAAAAGCTGGGGCGAGCCTGGAGTGGAACAGTGGTATACACAATACCCCCCTCAGTCCCCAGTCCGGCTGCCGAATCCCTGCCCAGTGCCTGCGGGGCTCCCTCTGTGGCTTCTGAGCAAGTGGCGATTCTCAGAATCTGGTGGCGAGCCTGCTGGGGGAGATTAAAGTGTCGTGTGTGGGCAAGAGGCAAGCAGCGTTATTCTTAACCCGCAGGAAGGGAGGGTCAGTTGCAGAGTGCTCTGCCTTGGACAGGTCTCTGACATGTCTGTTTATAGAATGAGCAAGCCCATGGTTTGGCTGGCATGACTTAGAAGTCAGGTATTTATAACTTGAATCGAGCGGAGTTGAGCAGTGGGAGGAGGGAGGTGGAAGGAGGGAGCTGGGAGGCTCATGGCAGCAAAAGCAGAGGGAGGGAGCCAGTTTCCTCAACAGTCCGCTCTCAGGTGACCCTGGCCTGGTAAGGCTCTGAGCTGTGCCTGTGCTCTGTGAATCGCTGTTGCGGCCCTTCACACTCGGAAAGGGAGAGCAAAAATGAACAGTTTGTGCCAAGAGCCCGAGCAAGAAGCCGGTTCCTCGCAGTGTCATTGTGACCGTTAGCTCCCCTTCAGCTCGTGAAATAATCAGAGCCAAGGGCTGTAGCGCCCAGAAAGGCTTCTGGAAGGTTCTGCCTAGGATGCCTTTGGGAAGTTGGAATGGAGAGGGTCCCAGTTGAGTGCTGCTTGGGTTGCTGATGTCTGTGGAATCCAGAGAACCATTCCTCTTCACTTCCTGTTAGCACTTACATCTGACTGCCCCTCCCTGCTAGAAATGCCCCTGCCCTAGCTTCCTGCTTTTCCTCCACCCTTTCTAACTGCCCGGCATATCATTTTCTCTGTACTCTAAAAATAATAAGTTTTCCTCCAAGGTTCCGCCCTCAGTTTCTCTCTATTTAGCCCCTTCCCCTACCCCTCCTTTCCCATTGTACTTCCAGCAGTGTTTCTCACCTCCTGATAGCTGTTTCTTGTCTTGACCTCTCTCTCATGTACCAGTCCTGTCTGAAGTGTTCTTTTAAGCGCACACACATCCTCTGCCAATGAGTTGACCTGACTCAGAGCATCCCTCTAGGCCGTAGTGGGACTGTCCCTGTGGTTACTGTGCCACCAGGGTTCCTTCAAGACTGTCCCTGTGGGTACTGTGCCACCAGGGTTCCTTCAAGACTGTCCCTGTGGGTACTGTGCCACCGGGGTCCTTCAAGACTGTCCCTGTGGGTACTGTGCCACCAGGGTCCTTCAAGACTGTCCCTGTGGGTACTGTGCCACCGGGGTCCTTCAAGACTGTCCCTGTGGGTACTGTGCCACCGGGGTCCTTCAAGACTGTCCCTGTGGGTACTGTGCCACCAGGGTCCTTCAAGTGTTCTATGGCACCTCCAGAAGATCCCTGCAGTACCTTAGACTCAACACTTGGGAAGCAGACTTCCTGGCTCCCGGCCTCCTTTGCCCAGTCCCAGGTCCTCTTTCTAATCCTCTACCTCTGTTCCTTGTCGCTGCAGTTCGGAGTGTGAGCTCTCAGTCTTTTATCTTCAGACTTGTACGGTCCCCACTCTAGCCATGACTACTAGCTTTGTGCCATCAGATCCATTGTTTCTCTCTCCCTTGCACTGTCTTCATCCTGGGCTAGATCCTCGTCACTGCTCACCAGAGTGTGTGCGTGCGTGTGTGTGTCTTATGTTGTTGTAAGATTTGGCTTTAAAAAACAAACAACCCCCCAAACAGCTTTTGTTGTATCCCCTGCTCAGAATCCTTTGATGGCTTTTCAAGCCTCCAAACATCCTCCCCCCGCCTCTTCCCCCTTAGTTCAGCATTCAAGGCCCTTTATGGTCTTGCACAACCCCCCTTCCCTGACTTACTCTCCTACACAGTCTTTGCTTTCACCATTCTTTTCCTGCCTTGTTCTTTCCTGCTGCCAAAGTCCTGCACACGCAGCTTCGTCTAGCAGGTGTCACTTCTGTCTGTATTTGTATGGGTACAATCCTGTCTGTACTGCCAGGCCCAGTCCAGATAGCGTTTGACCCTCCACGAAGTCAAGAAGTCTTCCTTGTTTCCCTTCCTTGCCCCTCTTCAGAAATCCCCTCTCTTGCTGTTGTGTGAGTGCTTTATGCCCCGCCTGGTTCTCGTCACATGCATCTTCTCTAACGGTGTGGAGTTTCTTGAGGGTGGACTGTGTGTTTTTCATGAGGATCCTCTGCAACATCACACTGACTTTCAAACATCTTTTGAGGACAACACACAGGAACAAATACATTTACAATGTGCTCCCCTTCTCCCTTCTCCCGCACCATCAGTAATGATTCCTACTCCAGGCCATGAACTCGTATTTTCTGTTCTGCTTCATTCATTTCCCACTAAACTGATTTCAAGGCCTATTAATAGGTCGCAGTCTGCAGGTTGGAGAACCCTGTTCTTTTTCCTATGAATAAATAGTGGTGTCGCTTCCGAGCCACCTGTTTTTTCCATCCACTTTAATGAGAGCCAGAAAGCACTTAAACACTTGCCTTGATTCTTTGATTCTCTCTTGGGACCGGACCTTGATGAAGTTATCTCTCGATCTCATGAAATGAACTGATTTTGCTTTCCCCATTTTCTCAGGCGGACCCGATACTGCCCTGCCTGGGCACGTGGGGAGCGGGTGGTGCAGACTCACACCCTCGCGCCCTCCCTGTGGTGGCTCTGTCCTCAGCAGCCCTGCGCTGGGGGAAAGATGACACCATCTTGTGGGTGGGTATAGGCTTTCCTCCATCTCAACACCCTCCACCTGCCAAAGCCAAGACTGCCCCCGCTCGCTCGGGTCTTCTGCCTTCGGCTGTGGGGGCAAGCACTAGAGTACAAAGTCTTATCATCTCTCAAGCCCTGCTTTTTCACTTGTGCATGAAGCGATTTTTCTAGAACGGTCTGTCAGGGTGCCGGCTGTCTGTAGCAGTGGTGCTTCCAGTCACTGACCAGAGAAAGTTCCTTGAGCTGGTGTGGCTGCATTTGGGGCTCTGTTTCATGGACTTTTGGTTCTTGGGGGTTTGGATCAGAAGTGCCTGTCAGAGGTTGGCTGTAGGATTAAAGTGACCAGACGTCCTGCTTTTGGCGGGACAGTCCCAAGGTCAAACAATTTTTCCCGCATCCTGCAGTGTTTAAAAAAGTCTCAATTTTTGGAAAGAATGCATAACAAACTAGGAAACGGCAGGAGAATGGGAAAAGAATATATCCCTCCTTTACCCCACCCCCCTTCCCCTAGTCAATGGTGTCCCGCTTTACCAATGTTAAAATCGGGTCACTTTTACTGTAGGTCCCATCTCAGACTTTCAGAACAGCCCTTTTTCCCCAGAACCTCTTCTCTGCCTTGATTTCCCCCCATAAGTGCTTTTTTACTTACAGACTTTCTTTTTTTTTTTTTTTTTTTTTTAAATCTGCGTTCAAGAGAGGTGAGTCAGTGTCTCTCAGAGTGTGAGCTCAGGATCCCAGAAGTTCCCACTTAGGAGGTCTGTGAAGGCCTCTTTTTTCCAGCCACAGCCAAGAGAGACCGGCTTCTCTTCAGATGCTGCGACTAGCGGAGCCGGTGGCTGCAGAGCTAATGCGGATGAGAACCCAGCTGCCCTGTGTTGAGTTAGGCAGTAAAAGAGATTTGCAAGTGGTAAAACAGCGCCACTTTTCCCACTGAGTTATTTTTTGTTTGGGAAAATTGAGTTACTTTTAATAAAAATGTTATCGATGTTAACATGGAGTGGGTTTATTATTATGATTTGAAGTTTGTAGACATTTTAGTTGTAGTTTGGAATATGGTAAATGGTGATGATTTTTTTTTTTTTACCCATGTAAGCAATAGCTTAGCTCTTTGGAATGCTTATTCATTTTTGTCTCAAAAAAGCTAGGAAGTCTGTGGGTTTGGGGTAGCCCTGTCATAACAAGGAACTTCAGCATGTCCCTGACGGACCCACTCGTTGCTTCTCGCTCCTCCTGCATGCTCACTGTGGGGTCTGCCCGGGACCTCCCCTCCTCAGAGGTGCTCAGTCAGGGAGCCACGCTGCGGGCTTGCTGACTCATCAACAGCTGCCACAAGTAGCGTCAGCAAGAGGGAGACACACACTGGTTCCTGAACGCTGCCACTAAGAGTGTCACTAGACACTGAAAATGTACTACCATGCAAATGTACTACCGTGTAACCCTTAAGTAAGAAACCTAAATCCAACGCAAATACACTTTTGTGAGTTGTCCAATTGCTAGGCCAGTCTGGAGCCGCGAAACACCTTGAAGACAGAGGCAGGGGTGTGAGTTGTGGAAGGGTGTTTCCTATGAATCACTGAGTCCCACAACCACGTCCTGGACCACATCTTCCCCCTCTTTAAATATCGACTCCGCACTATTTGGGACCCTATTGGTGATTCGGTCAAGTGCGTGGCTGCTAAGCGTTAGGTTGGCTGTTCAAGCCACTCGTCACTCTGTGGGGAAAAGATGTAGCCATCTGTTTACGCGAAGATCACTGCCTTAGAAACCATATGGGACAGTCCGAGGCTAGCCCGTAGGATCGATAGGAGTTGGAATTGACACGAAGGCTCCTGGTTTGGTGCTTTGGTTTCCGAAACACATGGGACAGAGTAAGTAAATCCCCACAGGGTGGCTTCCAGAAGCCCATGGAAACTGGAGTGAAAGGGCAGTGGGATTTTCCATGAGCTTTTTCATAGTCTTCTCTTGCAGAATAGTAGAATGAGCAATGCCATACCCCTTTTCTGTATACAAAATCCAACGTGCCCGATCATTTGGCTCTCAGTATGCCCAGCCTTAGCAAACCAAAGCCAAATCCACCACCACCAAGTCTGTTCTACTCTTAATGACCCCGTAGCTTTTCCCACGTTCCAGCTTTGTGGGCAGCAACTCCATCAACCGCCCGGAACCCCCGGTTCAGAGGGAGTATTGATGCCTGCTCTTTCCTTGTTTGGGAGCCACCAGTACCAAGCCCTCACCTATTCACTAGCTTTCTATCCAGTGCCCTTTATGTGGCAGGCAGTTCCCCACCGTCCGAAGTCCGTTGTGAGAGAGCCTGGGTGACTGCTAAGGGAGAGCAGAAGTTGGGGCAGAAGAAATAGCATGTGCTAAGGACCTGAGGCTCGACTGCTTGCGGTGCTTAAGGTGGCTGCTTGGCCGGAGTGCGGTGGTGACTGAAGGAAATGAGGTCAGCGAGGCCTGATACCCCGAAGGCCTGCAAGACCTGAGCGAAACATGTGGGCTGGAACATGAGGGTTTGTGAGCAGAGAGATGCCATGACCTCATTTCTCCTTAAGGGAATCTGGTGGCTTGTTCTGATGAGAATCCCAAGTGGGGGGGGGGGGGCAGGGGTTGACGACTGAAATAGGGAGACCAGCTCGGAGCACGAGTGGTACCAGTAGCTTGACCACAGTGGTGGGCTGGTGAATGTTACAGTCTCTCGGGTGGTGAGAAGTGAAGCTGTGATAGGGAGCGGGTCCCACAATTGTGTGGACGTGGACCCTTTTAGCTTGTGGTATGTTTGCCGTGGGTATCCGGCTGCATCTTCATTTTTCTATGGCAAGTGGAAGCTGTACAGCCTTTTTGGAAAGAGAGAATGGAGAGAAGGTTATTAAAGAGCGCGTGCCTCATTTCATCAAGTCCATTGCCCTGAACCTTGCAAAATAAGCCTCAATGTTAGAGACCTTGCAGCAACTCTGGATTCACCGATCCTTTCAAAGTGGAGCTCAGCCCCAAACCTCCCTGCAAACAGGAAGCTGGTTTGAGTTAAGAACATAAAATAAAAACCAGCTGATGGCCCTGAATGTTTTCTCTCCTCTCCTCCCCCTCCACAGAGCCAAAGGAAACTGCTCTTTCTTCCTTGGATCGCTGCTCAGAAGGCCAAAAAAAAAGAAAAAAACACACACCCATAAATGCTTTGAACATAAGCCAAGCTTGGAGCCCAAACTCCTGCTCTTGGGGTTTTCCTAACCTGGAAGTCCTGTGTTTCCGTGCAGCGTCCCATGCAGGCCCCGAGCACCACAAACGTGCGAAAGCTTCCAGCCTACTCATGGGACACGGAACCAATGCAGAGGGCTCTGAAGGAAACAGACTAGAAAGTACCTTGGATCACACGCAATAACAAGTCTTGTTTTTTAGAACTTAAATTTCAGTTTTATACACATGCACATGTATGCATGTATGCATCTACTGGGTCACGAGACCAAATGTGTTTAATGCCACGGATCATGGTCAAAAAGGTTGATAAACGTCTGAGTAATACATGTGAGTAATACATGTGCTTCCTGCTTTAGAGCAGTGTTGAAAAAGTCTAAGGTAGTCTCTGAATTAATTTTCTGGGGAATTGGATCATCAACCCACAAGACACTTAGTCAAATTCCCATCCGAGAGCAGGGCAGTTGAGAACCACCAGACGAACAGACTGCTGTGATTCCTTGGGGCCAGAGCTGAAGCCTAAGGGGAGACTCTGTCACGTGCAATAACACCAAGTTCTGTTTCCTTGAACTTTTGTTTCTGTCATATACACAGGCCACATATGCATGTATTTATGTACTGGGATGTGATGTAAAATGTTTGCCCTCCTATGGATCTTGGTCAAAAAGTTGTAAGAATGTTTTGAATCTTGCTAATCTGAATCCAGGAGATTTACCTGAAATCAGATGAGCTTAGAGAGACCCGGAAGTGAACAGCGTTCGCTCTCAGGGCACTAGCTTTTGCACCCCCCTGGGAAAGGCGGCTCTCCTCTGTGGAGCAGGGACGCTCCTGAGGGTGCCCTGTCGCCCTGTCCAGGAGAAGGCGAGGTGGCCTCCACCTTCCCCTGGATGGCTGCCTGCTCGCCAGGCTTGAGGCGCTAGCTCTGGGCCTGCCACGGCGCAGTGCGCTGCTGCTGCTGCCTGAACAGTTGGGGTTCAGACCTACTCGTCGGCTCTGCAGGAGAAAGACCTGGCGCTCTGCCTCCCTCACGCTGACAGCCTAAGACACCCCGAGAGCAGTTCTACTCTGTCCTCTAGGGCATCAACCCAAGGACATCCAGGAGGAACAAGTCAGTTCATGGTTCTCAGAGCTTTCAGAAAGGTGACTGGGTGCCAGCGGGGACATTAAGCTGAGAAAAAGTATGAAAGGTGGCATACATGAGGGCCAGTGATCAAGAATGTTTATGGGAGGCAAAATAAAGTTAGTTTACGCTATACTCAGCCCAGTGCCTCAAATGGGCTCAAAGCTAACAGGCAAGTTGAGCTCTTGCCAGGTGGCTCTGGGTTGCTGTGGGATCCTGTTTAAACTGCCGCTGCCAGTGAAGAGGCGCAAGGTGGAATTCCTGCTCAGCATCCCAGAGAGACACAGAAGCCTCTTGAAGCCCTTTCTGGGGAATAGATTTCAACCAGCATGTCCCAGGAGACTTGTGTTGGTCTTTAGCCACCAAGCACGTTTCTTTCCAGGCTAATTCAAACTACAGTGGTCCTCGGAGAGAGAAATTTAAACACGCCCTCTAGGAGCACGTTGAGTTTCCCACTTAGGAAAGTAAAAGAGAAAAGACCTGAAGACTCTCCTGATTGTTTCCAGGATCCCCCTCTCTAGAAAGTGGCCTGGGTGACAAGTAGATCACCCTACCATGAGGCAGGAACACCTCCAGAGGGTTTCTGGTTCACCTCGCTCTATAAACAGTCCAGCCTGTTTACATGGCCATGCAAAGGTCCCCCTCTCTGAACCAAGGGAGACAGATCAAAGACCTTTCCGAGGGCCAGTGCAGGGAGCCCAGGCAGCTCTAGTGGAGAGAGGACCCGGAGTGACTAGCAGGAGGGAGACCACACTGTCATCTGACTCAAGCTCGTTCGTAACAGGAAGGCCAGTGAATTCATCTAACACGCGTACAATGGTGCCCTGGGGCTGTGGACAGGGTGGGGTAGGTATTGTGAGGAGGAGAAGCATGGCACCTTCTCCTGTGATCCTGCGATCCCTCTTAGGAGAGCTGAGTACTTTATCGGCTTTTCCCTTTCATCTCTGCTGAAGGTGTGGGATAAGTATAATAATTAAAGTGCTCTGAGAATCTGCTCTTTGGCAAAACACTGCTGTAAGCTAGGCTTAGTAGGCATGTAGTCTCCTGAACTGGCAGGCCACTTTTAGGGTGGAATCCTCCGGTAGAGAGGAAGGTCCTGCTTGAACGCCAAGAGTAAAGGATGTGTTGCCTAATTGGTTCCAAACATTTTTCTTATTCATAGTAGATCATATGGGCCTTCCTTTATGTCCACCAAGGCAGGAAGATCAGTTACTCCTCGGTTCTGGCCACTGGAGAACCCAAGACGTTCTCTTGTATGTGGTGCCTTCCTGGATTGAGGCAATGCTTGTTCTTCTGCGGCCAGTTGCTGCTTTCCCATGGTACCAGCACACTTTGCCCTGCTAACAGCAGCTGGGCACACTGGCTTCAAGAAGCTGGCACTACCTCCTCATGGAGTAGTCCCAGCAGCAATCCAAGGCACGCCAATTGCGCTCTGCCTGGAGCAATAGGGAAAGAGGGAAAGTCAAGAAGAGGTGGAGGGAATGGACCCCTTGGCTAATTGCCTCTTTCCCTGTGCGACCAGAACTGGGTGACGACCCATACCCCCACAACTGGAGCAGTAGGTACACTGATCAGGGCAGAAAAGGTCGAAGCTGTCAAGAATGGCGTCCTCCTCGGAGCCACAGTCAGTGCTCACAGAGGCAGCAGCCAGGAGATGAAAGGAGGAGTTGCAGCGGGTCCCTCTGCCGCACAGCGATCTCCTTAAAGTATGGAAAAGCAAGGCCGTTTCTTTGAGGACTAAAGTGGGCCTACACAAGCCTTGGTATTGTCTTATTTGAAATCATGTTATCGGGGGCTCGTACAGCTCTTATCACAATCCACCCATCCATCCATTGTATCAAGCACGTTTGTACATGTGTTCCATCCTCATTTTCAAAATATTTTCTTTCTACTTGAACCTTGGTATCAACTCTTTGCCCTCCTTCCCCAACCTTCTTCCCTCATAACCCTTGATAATTTATAAATTATTATTATTTTTTCATGTCTTACACTGACTGATGTCTCCCTTCACCCACTTTTCTATAGTCTGTCTCCCAGAGAGGGGGTTACATGTAGATCATTGTGATTGGTTCCTTCTTTCCACTTTGGTCCCACCTTCCACTTCCCCTCCTGGTATCACTACTCTCATTATTGGTCCGGAGGGGTTTATCGGTCCTGGATTCCCTGTGTTTCAAGCTCTTATCGATACCCTGGCACGTGCTCCCATCCACCCAGTTTTGTAAGGTAGAATTGGGGTCATGATAATGGCGCTGTGCGTGCTAAGCACTGGCGTGGTGTTTCCCATTGCCATAGATACATGTGAAAGTTGTCACTGAGGCACTTCAGTGGGGTGCTGGTGAAGAATACTGAAAGCACTGTGGCTGGCCAGAAGAGCAAGCAAACAAATCTGTGTTCGAGGAAGTACAACCAGAATGGTCCTTAGAGGCAGACACGGTGAGGCTTCATCTCCTGTACTTCGGACAGGTTGTCAAGAAAGACCAGTCCCTGGAGAAGGCTCTTGTGCTTGGTAAAGTAGCGGGGCAGGCCAGGGACAGGGCGGATTCACACCATGGCTGCAGCAGTGGGCTCAAACAGCGCAGTAACTGGGAGGGTGGTGCAGGCGGAGGCAGCGCTTGTCTGTTGTCCACAGGTTTGCTGTGAGTCAGACCGCACCCGGTGGCCCCCCATGACAGCAGGAGCATCTGTGGGGGATCAGGCTCTTGAGGCTGTGTAGGAAGCTTGAGGGGCAACAAGAAGCTGATGTTGATGGGCGAGGAACAAGTCGGAAATGTGGGGAAAGATGGTAGCCCCGGTTGAGGAATGTAATTGATGCCACTGACTTTTATAAATAGAAATTATTGCATTGTTATCTGTTCTGCTGTACAGATTCTCAGTGGCAGCAGCAGGAACAACAACAGGAAGAGGCCTATGGTCAGAATAGAATCTGGAGGAATCAGTAACTACGTTTTCCCGAAAAAGGCGCCAGCCTCGCAGTGTAGGTCCAGGTCCCTTCTGCACCTTCTTCCCTGCCCTCCTCTCCTCATAACATGCCTTTTCTCTCGTTCCAACAGGTGACCTTGGAGAAGGTGCTAGGAATAACAGTCTCTGGAGGCAGGGGACTGGCCTGTGACCCCCGGTCAGGTTTAGTCGCCTACCCAGCCGGGTAAGTGCCGTGGAAGTTCATTGGGCTTGTGTCCTGGCATGGGCAGGGCTTGCCTGACAGCTTCTGAGAAGATATATGCAGGCACATTTTTGGTGCCGTTTTTGTAAAGGAAATACTATCCTATATTGGGGTTGTCTTTGTTTCCATCTGGCTTTTTGTCCTTCAGTATCATTGAATTTACCTGGCATAAACCCAGGCACTTATGAATTGAAATCCTAATAGCAGTACTTTCTGACTTACCAAAGTGCAAATAGAATTTCTGGTCACCACCCTACACCATTTTAGGATGAAGAGCTCTGTATGCAGACGCATGAGTGGGAATCCCAGGACAGACACTTATTTTTTATTTTTGGGGGGGCATCACTGCCCTCTGTTGGGAGTGGATTTCAGTCTTGCTCCTGGATTTCAACCGCCAAGCCAGTGGGCCGCAGTCCCACACTCAACCACTACACCACCAGGGCTCAGCCCGACAGACACTTATATATAAAAAGGCAGCAACACTCCTCTGTGTATAGAAATATGATACTTTAGTGGAGGAAAGTAAGATTCAAAGAAATTGAGTAATTTGCTTAAAACTGCACAGCTAGTAAGTGTCTGCACTGCTGTTAGGGTTTCAAATCATATGTGCCTGGGTTTATTCCAAACACTGTTTACTTTTGTTTTATTTTTAAGTCATTATTTTGGGGGCTCATGCAACTCTTATTACATACATACATCCATTGTCTCAAACACATTTGCACATATCTTGCCATCACTGTTTTCTTTTTTGGGGCATCACTGGCCATCATCGTTTTCAAAGAATTTTCTTTTCTTTCTACTTGAGCTCCTCTTTTTTCCCCTCCCTTCTTCCCTCATAAACCCTTGATAATTTCTAAATTAATTATTTTTTCATGTCTTGCACTGTCTGATGTCCCCCTTTTCCCTCTTGTCTGTTGTCCATCCCCCGGGAGGGGGTTATAGGTAGGTCATTGTGATTGGTTCCCCCTTTCTCCCCACACCTACCTCTTCCCCTCCTGGTATAACTATTCTCAATATGGGTCCTGAGGGGTTTATCTGTCTTAGATTCCCTGTACCCATGTACATGCTCTGGTCTAGCTGGATTTGTAAGGTAGAATTAGGGCGTGATAGTTTGAGTCGGGGGAAGCTTTAAAGAACTAGAGGAAAACTGTATGTTTCTTTTCTTTTTTTCTTCTTCGCCCCCTGAAAACTGTGTGTTTCATCGGTGCTATACTGCACCTTGACTGGACCGTCTTCTCCCCATGTCCCTTCTGTAAGGGGTATTCAATTGCTTACAGATTGGCTTTGGACCTCTGCTCCGCATTAGCCCCTCATTCACATGATGTTTTTTACTCTGGGTCTTTGATGCCTGAGACCTGATCTCTTTGACACCTTGTGATCACGCAGGCTGGTGTGTTTCTTCCATGTGAGCATTGTTGCTTCTCAGCTACATGGTCTCTTGTTTATCCTCAGCATTGAAGACCTCAGATGCTATATCATTTGTTTTTGTTTTTTGGGCATCACTGCTCTCTGGTGGTGGGAGTAGGAGGCCCAGCCTTTGCTCCTGTGGAGCCGCTGCTGGGATTGAACCTCCCTCCCAGTGGGCCGCCGTCCCGCGCTCAACCACTACACTACCGGGGCTCAGTCTTTTTTTTTTTTTATGACATTTTTTTTTTTTGGGGGGGGGGGAGGGCATCACTGCTCTC
>PVJH01046150.1:0-11986 GCA_004026705.1 Nesogale talazaci | reverse complement strand
TCCAATTTATTTACCACCCCAAGTACAGCGTAAGCACAGAGAGCATTCCTCACTGGCCTTGGTGTTATTGTTAGGCAGAAGCAGAGAGGAAGGAGGTGAGGGTTCTTCCCCATGAAACCAAAAACAAACCCCTCCTGCCTTGTAGCCCATTCTGACTGGCTGTGACCCATGGGACAGGGTGGCACTAAAGCCGATGGGTTTGAACTTGTGGTAACGGCCCAATTCATAATCCACTACTGCCACCAGGGATTTCAAACAGATTTGTGGAAGGTGGAGCTCTGTGTCTTGGAGAGCTGAGTAGAAGAAGCCTCCCCAGCCTTGCTGAATAGGGAGTAGCTAATGTTCTAAAGCAGGAGTGCTCACACTTTTTTCAGCATGCCTAGCTACTTATAAAATGATCAAGTCATAATGATCTACCAACTACCAAAATGCATTTATTGATTTATTTCATTTATTCGTAAATGCATTGAGAATTCTTTATATGTATAATGTATGTTTATGTACTTTGCATAACTGCATGAGTCCATATTACACAACACAATTAATTAGGCACATTTTTTGTCATGACCTGAGTCTACTCTGGTGCCTTGCACTGACTAGAATGAGCCAGGGTTGTGTAGTCTGGACAGTAGCTGCTGACAGCCAGCCTTAAACACACTTCCAGATGACCATCAATCATGATGGAACGGTACTTGGACTTAATGATCTTTAGCAGGGGGTAAGGCTGACTCACATAAAGAAGCAGAGCCGAATAATGCAGTCAAGGAGGTAGCACATTTTCTCACGTTTGAGTACTTTCCACTTGCGAGTAAGTTCCAGAACTGTTCATGTGCTCTAGACATGTCGGCTTGTAACGTTGAAATCTCCCATTCTGTATGAAAGTGATATGCTTTTGTCTTCTTACTTGGTCCAGCTCCTCTCCCCCTCATTTTAATACTCTTTCTTACATTTAAGAGACAAAAGACAAGGTCTAAAAATTGGCTTATCACTTGGCTTGTCAGTTTTCCTGTACTTATCGTAGTTGTTTGCGAATGCCTTTGACACCTGAGCTTGCGTCTGATTGGCTGCATTGTATATCAATTGAGTGATGGGATTGATGATAGGCTTATATCTGTTTTTTTAATGCCATACAATCTACCCACACTACATCTAGTAGATCGAGATAGACGTATTAAGTACCCCTGTTCTAGGGGGTCAAAACTAGTAAACCCCAATATGCTTTCTAGAAACTCCTTTATGAGATTTTAAAGACAAAACAACAACAAAATCGTCCCAATGAGGGAGGCTGTAATGGTGGTAGAAGGATTCAGCCACTGTCTAAAAGGAAATTGCTGCAAAAGTCGTGGTTGGTGTCAGATCAATTGATCATTTCTGAAGGAAGGACGATGGAAGTGGCAGTAGAGAAGGGACAATGATTAGAATACCTAAATGATTGCAGATTAGAACCATTTTAAAGATTGGTGCTGGGTCCCAGTGCGATCAGAATAAGACTACTTATTCTGACAGTGTGGCCCTGGTACTTCCATTTTCATTAAAGAAAAAAAAATTCGGGCTGAGCCCCGGTGGCATAGTGGTTGTGCGCAGAACTGCGGCCCACTGGGACGGAGGTTCTTTTCCAGCAGTGGGGCTGGGCCTCCTACTCCCACTGCCGGAGAGCAGTGATGCCCCAAAACAAAACAAAAAAAAAATTGAAGAAACAAAATTCCTTGTCATCCAGTCCATTCTGACTCATAGCAACCGCAGAGGCTAGAATAAATCTGCTGTGGTAGGCTTCCAAGACAGCAACCCTTTGTGGCAGTAAAGAGCTTCCTTTTTCACCTGAGGAGCACCAGGTAGTTTTAAATTCAAGAGCATACCGATGACATAAAATCCTGATGACAAGACTGCCCCTCCCTGGTCTGGCTAGGGGAGTCATAATATTCCACTTTTAAACATCCTCTTCCTAAAGGCACGTTAAGAACTCAAAGGAGACTGAATTTGTGTCAAGACTCAAAGTGGATTTAGGGCTCCCACAGTGAACTGTAACTTTTGGCAAAATTATAGCTCAGAATTCATGCTCCAATAGGCAGACTACAGATTCTGTCTGGGGACATCAACCTCTGTCTGTATCCAGAAGCCTGTGGTTTAGACTCAGTGGAGGTCTCAGAACCCACTGGACAGAAGATGGACTGACAAAAAGAGTGAGACTCCGGTGTCTATCCTGTGAGTTCTCGGCCTTGAGTCTTGACTTATCTTCTGTGAGAAGCAGAACAATTTCTCCCAAGTTGTCTTTCCCAAATATATACCACACTTAAGCCTCTTGCTACACATGGTAAATGACTATACACTTGGAAGCCAATGGAGGCAGGTCAGGAGTTATTCTCCCTAAGGGTTATCAGTCATCCAGATCAATCAGGCTGTATGATCTGTCCCACCCTAAGTATGACCTACTCTCTTCTGATATGGATCATAGTAGACTACTTCCTTGTCGGAGCCCAGGGAGATCAAGCTCATCCAAGGATGATCGAGGTTAGGCCACCATCATGAATCTAGGATCTACATTTTTTGTCACATGTATACCCTTATCCCCTCCCCTTCCTATTACATGTATACCCCTAGCTCATCTCCTTCCTGTCATTGTACATCCCCTTCCTATGATGTGAATGCCTATCATATAGCCCCTTCCTGTGGCATGTGGTTACCTGTAATTCACACCCACAAAGTAGATTTAAACCTTAGTTGGCAATAAACATCCTCCCTCATGCTACCCCCCACGTTCTCCAGCTCTCTCTTCACATGGACCACCAAGGGAGACTGAGGTGAGTATGCAGCCATGAAATGTGTCTGACTCCATCATTTAAATTTCTCTTCAGTCTCTCATAATTTCTATGACTTTACTATAATCTTATTTGTTTTTTTTAAATCATTTTATTGGGGGTTCAGACAGCTCTCATCACAATCCATACATCCATACATACAGACAAATGTGTCAAGCACATTTGTACATATGTAGCGATCATCATTTTTAAAAACATTTTCTTTCTACTTGAGTCCTTGGTATGAGTTCATTTCCCTCTACCCCTCCAACCCTCATGAAAAGTTGATAACTTAATTTTTTCCATGTCTTACAATAACCACTGCCTCTCTTCATCCAATTTTCTTTTATCAATTCCCATTTGGAGGGGTATAATCTTACTTATTATCGCTGTACAATTGCATGTACTGGACCCATGATGATGTGTAAGGGCCTGGTTTTCTAACAGTCTTCAAATTTCTCCATAAGCCTTAGCCACTCTTCCTAGACCAACGGTTCTCATCCCCCTTTGGAGGTGGAATAGCCCTTTCACAGGGGTCGACTAAGACCATATTTCTGATGGTCTTAGGAACTGGGACACCACTCCTCTAGCCATCTCCAGGTAGGTCTGCCCGCATACAGATATGCCCACGTATGGGGTCACCACAACATGAGAAACTGTACTAAAGGGTTGCAGAATTAGGAAGGTTGAGAACCACTGTTCGAGACCTTAGTGCTTGCTGAGTGAAGGGGATTGTTGTTAGGGACCATCATGGATAACAGAACAAAAGACACTGCCTGGTCCTGTCCAAAAACTCAAACTCACTGCCATCAAGTCAAAGCCAACTCATAGGCCAGATTACAACTGCTCCTGTGGAAGTCTAAGACTGCCACTCTTTACCAGAGTAGAAAGCCTCCTTTTTCTCCCAGGGAGTGACTAGTAGTTTCAAACTGCTGACCTTACAGTTAGCAGCTCAATGCATCACCCCAACAAATGGGCTCTGTCCAGTCCTGTGCATCCTCATAATTGTTGTGAGCTTAGGGCCCGTTGTTCCAGCTGTATTAGAGCCTAAATCCTGAGAACTCTGTTTGCAGTAGGCTACGGATGACCCCAAAAGCTGAAAATCCATTTGCAGAGTCCCTAAGTGGATCAGTTCTCCATGGAATTCCTTCTGACCATCGGCTAGGAAGAAGGACAGTGAGAATGAGCCTCAAAAGAAAGGATGGCGAGATTTCATCTCATCTACTTTGGACATGTCATCAGGAGACACCAGCTCCTGAAAAAGGATCTCATGCTTGGTAAAGAAGAGAAACAACAAGAAAGAGGAAGAAGAGTGTCAACAAGGGGAATGTACAAGTGGCTGTAACAGTGGGCTCAAGGGCAGGAGCTATCAAAAGGATGGCATTTGTACGTAGGGTCCTTCTGAGTGAGAAGTGCCTGGAGGACACTCAGCAACAACAGCAACAACATCACAGATGTAGGGGGTGGATCATATTTCACTCATACGAGTGCATGGGAAATGGATTACCTCCACCCCTCCTCTGCCAGCCCAGCAATTCAGTCACCCTTAGGGGCTTGCCAGAGATCACCATACTGGGGTCAAAGTCATGGCTCTTGCCCTAACTGCCTTGGTCAGATGGCCCTGGATCAATCTTGTGAGCTCTTATAGAAGTTACATAATCTGATGTCAACTTGTGAAGGGGTGGAGTCTAGCCTGTCAATCAGGTCTCAACTTGATGACCTCATTTGGAGGCACCATGGAGGTAAATACCTCATTGGGGGCCAGATACACTCACTCTCTGCAAGATATTACTGACAATGAGCCAGTTGGAGCCAGGCTGATACTGCCAGAGTCCTGGAACTAGAAGAACCACCTGGAGACCTCTGCTGGCACTGAGATATTTCTACCGCCACTAGATCCACAAGACTTTCTACCCACTGGCCTGTGATTTTCCTGTATTCGGCATCATTGCATGTGTTTTGTGAGTCTGAAGAGGAATTTGTAGATTGGTAGTTGATATATGGACTCATATCGGACTTTTAGAATGGCGCTTGGACTGGGCTGGGCTGGTTTCTCTATATTCAATTGCTCTTGTATATAAAGCTCTTTCTTACACACACATGAGTCTCCGTGGATTTGTTTCTCTAGTCAACGCAGACTAACACAGCTCTTCTAACATAGTATATGTGTCCCACACATAGTTCTGTTCCTTGTTTGGTCGTCTCACCTGTACCTGTGATGCAGTGACTGCCACCAATTATGCTTTTGTGGCCGTTTCCTTTGTGCTCCCATGTCCTCGTTAAAACTCTGTCTCTCAGAAACCCTTGGATGCCATTGTGACCTCCTAATGGCCTCCTGCGGGCTGATGGCGTGTCTTTGTCTTGACATTTATCCTGTTTAAGACTTAATCAATGTTCTCCTTAAAGTATATCTGAGACTTGGGGTTTCCCTTGTACCCTAAAATGCAGCTGAGGTGTCAATCCATTTCACTGAGCGCCTTCCTTTTTCATTCACTCTCTATCAATTACGATGTCCTTCTCTAGGCACTGGCCACAACAGAATACACAGCAGAAGCACGCGAGACCAAGTCCACCATTCCTCACTTCTAAGGAGAAATCTGGCGAAACTTCTTCCAAGAAAGATGTGTTGGTTCTCTGGCAGTGCACTGTATATTCAGTACTCTTCACCCACGCCATAGTTCAAATGTACTCATTCTTCTCTGGTCCGCCTTATTCGCCGTGCAGCATTCACATTTATACTAGGCAATTGAAAGTACTGTGGCTTGGGTCAGGGTCACCCTGGTCCTAAAAGATTGAGAGCTGATAGCCATCCGGTAATGATTTGAAAAGCCACATCTAGTGTGTGCCTTGGGCCAATCTTGTTGGGTATCACCAAGTTGATTCCCACGCTAAGCAATTTTTATACAATAGAACAAAACACAGCCACGGCCAATCCTATGCCAACCTCAGAATTGATCTCATGTTTTCGAGCTCATTATTGCAGCCACTCTAGTCTACCAAACATGATGCTCTTCTCCCAGAATCAGTGTCTCCTGACAATACATTCAAGTACATGAGCTACTGTCTCACCATCCTTGCCTCTAGGGCATTCTGGCTGTATTTCTTTCAAGATACATTTGCTTGTTCTTTTTTTTTTTTTTTTTTGTGGCCATCACTGCTCTCCGGTGGTGGGAGTAGGAGGCCCAGCCCAACTGCTGGAATTGAACCTCAGTCCCAGTGGGCCGCAGTCCCACACACAACCACTACGCCACCAGGGCTCAGCCCACATTTGCTTGTTCTTTTGGCAATTCTTCACCCTCACCATAATTCAAAGGCATCCATTCCTCTTGGGTCTTCCTTATTCACTGTCCAACTTTCAAATGCATATGTAGCCATTGAAAATATCACCGGTTGGGTCAGGTGCGCCTGTGTCCTCCAAGTGACATCTTCTCTCTTCAGCACTTTTTAGGGGGGGCATCACTGCCCTCTGGTGGAAGTAGAAGGCCCAGCCTTGCTCCTGGAGAGTTGCTGCTGGATTTGAACCACCAACATAGCGGGCCGAAGTCCCGCACACAACCACTACGCCACTGGGACTCAGCCCCCTCTCTTCAACACTTTTTGTTTTGGGCGGGGCATGACTGCCCTCTGGTGGTCGTGGGAGCTACCCAACGCTGCTCCTGAGAGCCGCTGCTGGATTTGAACTGCCAAGCCCGCAGGCTGCAGTCCTGCACTCAACCACTTACGCCACCGGAGCTCAGCCCCTCTTCAACACTTTTAAGAGCTCTTGTACAGCAGATTTTCCCAGTGCAATGCATTGTTGGAGTTCTTGACAACTGCTTCCACAACCAGATGAATTCATCATGGATCAATTTAGCTCAATACTTTGCGTCTATCTTTGCATCACTCCAGCCTCTCCCACTCCTTCTGCCTGGCTGACTTCCCTTTGTCCTTCATCAACTCCTTGACATCACTCTCTCTCCTCCAACCTCCTAGTCTGGGTCATGTGTTCCTTCTAAATGCTCCCACATAAATCTTGTGCCAACCTAACGATTACATAGCTTGCTCATTGTTTTGCTGGGCACCGGGGTTTGCTCATGGATTGAGTTTCTTGAAGACTGGTGTGATGGTCATGTATCTGTGATATCAATTTCATGATTGGAATGTAGGGGTGGAGTCTAGCCTGTTAACCTGGACATAGCCAATGAGTAGCCGATGAGGCCTCTGTGTAGGCATGGCTTTCTCCTGAGAATTCTGGGAAGTCTCATGGTATTTCCCAATTGGAGAAGAGAGACTGGAGTCTCAGTCTCTGGGAGTCAATTTCTGCGAGACAAACTACTGATAAGACAAGATGGCAGCGTCCAAGGACCTGGAGGAGTTGGAGGAGGAGCCACACGGCCTGACCCTGTTGGAACCAGACCTTTGAAGCTGGGAAAGTCACAGAGAGATCCCTGCCAGTGCTGAGATGTTTCTATCACCAAGGGGGAGACCCCTGCCAGCACTGAGTTGCTTCTGCCACCACTGGATGCTGTTGATGGACCCTGAGCCCTGGAAGCGAGGAGCCATGGGGAGACCCCTGCCTGTGCTGGGATGCTATGAGTGCAAGTGCTTCTTGAGTCAGAAGGAGACTTTATAGACTGGTATCAGACATATGGGCTAATGTTGGATTTATGACCTTGGACTGGACTGGTTTGGGATGCTTTCTCACTGTTCCATTCCTGGCATATATAAACCTTTCCCTTATATCCATATGCGTGTCTATGAATTTGTTCCTCTAGTCTACCCGGACTAACACAACTGGAGTAGAAGCTTGTGGGGCTTCAAATAGGTTCAGTCCAGTTCTCCCCTTTGTTGAAAATTTGCCTTTCACCTCATTTGTTCTGAATCAGCACCTACCTTTTTAACAAGACCCACCCTTGAATCCCTAGTAGCTAGTACCCCAGTTGGGATGACAAGTATTTGCTGAGTGCTTGCTGGATGCCCGGGGCTGTGGGGAGGACTTGATGTTGACTGGGGCAAGTCATCCAGATGTCCTGCCAGGATGGATGGTCTTCTCCCAATGTCTGAAGATGATCCAGGAACACCTCTCTCAACTGGTAGTCCCTCTGGGAATGGACTCAGTCAAGAAAAATAAAATAAAAAAGCTTTTTTTTTTTTTTTTTTTCCAAGATGAGACCTCTCTCCAGGGGCGACCTGAAGCCAGTAACAGATGTCTATGGTGGCTACTTGCTATTCAGTCCTGCACTGCCTGCTGCATGCTTGTTAGTATTTTGTAGTCTGTTGTTGCAGCTAGTGTCTTCTGGTCTATGGGGTTCACGTACCACCAGCATTCTGTCAGGCAACTCTCCGTTGTGAGCCTTGTTTTCATTGGCTAATTTACGCCCCTGCCCCCCAAATAAAAAGAAAGGAGGAAGGCCCTTGATGAGAAAGATTGACAGGCGCTACAGCCGTGGACTCAAGCATGGGAACAATTATGGGAATGGCACAAGACCGGGGTTGCCAGGGGCAGAAACCAAGTCAGCGACACCTAACATCAACTGATATTTGAAATGCCGGCGACACAGCCTCAGCATCTGGGCACCCCACGAGCCAGCACGGCATAACAAACGGGCAAGCGGTGGTGGAATGACCGCTCTACCCAGGTGAGTTAAAAAAAAAAGCCCAGCTTTAAAAAAAAAAATTAAAAAAGAAAAAAGGCCAGCTCCTGGCTTCCAAACCACCACGGTGCCCCCGCCCCACCTCCACCACAGGGCAGGCCCAGCCCCAGAACACCCTCTGGGATTGGTGGAGGCTTTCCATGGGCCGGCATGACTGCTCAGTCCCTTCCTCCCTCGAAGTCCTGCTTCCTGCCCTGGCTTTCCCAGGCTCACCAGCGTGAATGCGTTCTCTTGACAGGCACCCCTGCTTGCTTGCTAGCCTCCTGGGGAGCCAGACGGGGAACAATCCTCACGGCCTTATCATGTCGGTGTGGTTATGCTTCTCTTTGGGCTGAAGAAACTTAGATTTGGAGGACCGATGTAACTTGCTCAAGCCCATACTGCTCCCGATGAGCTCACTGGGAGTGCTGCAGCAGCCCGCTCCTTGGGTTGCTAACCTCAAAGTCAGCAGTTCGAAACCCCCAGCAGTTCCTCGATAGAGGGATAAGGCCTTCTGCACCCGTCAAGAGTTACATTACATTGCCATTACATTCTCAGAAACCACAGGGGCAGCTCTACCCTGCCCTGATGCGTTTCTGTGTGTCAGAATTGACTCGATGGCGATGAGAATGATTTTTGACGTCTAACCCAAATAAAACAACAACAACAAAAAACCAAGCCAACTGCAGTTCTGGACTCCAACTCCTATCGACCCACTAGGACAGAGTAGAACTGCTCCTTTGGGTTTCTGAGGCTTTAACCTTCCTGGGAGCAGACAGCCTCATCTTGCTCTCATGGAGAGGCGGGTGGGTTTGAACTGCCAGCTCTGCAGTTCACAGCACAGCGCTTAAGGCCGGGGCTTCTTGCCCACTATCCGACAGGCACGCCATACGTCGGAGAAGTGAGCTGATTGCTCTGTCTGGGTACGGCGCTCTCAGGGAAAGAAAGTGTTAGTCTGCAAGCAAGCTCTGTGCCCACGAGTTTGTCACTGCTGAAGCAGAGGCAACAGCAGGCTGCCGGGGAAGATTGCCAACCAGATCAGCCCAGTGAGTCAGAGCCTGCCGACTCATCCGGCCAGCCCACCCATGGCAGCCCCCGGCCCAGCTTCAATGGGGAGTTTTCAATGAAGCTGTCGCCCCGCAGAGTGCAGTCAACGCCTGGATGCACATCAGGTGACTCCATTCATCTTAGTAGAGCGCATGAGCTGGCAGAGAACAGACAGTTCCCCTCGATCTGTGTGAAAGCGCCTGTCACTCCAAACCCAACCCGAACTGAGGGTCTTTGAGGGTGTTCTCAGGGAGCCCTGGGAGGGAGGGCAGTGGACTAAGTGGTGACCCACTAACCACCAGGTCAGCAGGTCAAACCCACCAGCTGCCCAAGGGAGAGCAGAGGAGACTGTTTGCCCTTTGAGAAAAAGGGGGGGACCCCAAAATCATAAAAATAGGCTTCCTTCAGATCTGGTCTGAGACAGAACTCCCTCCCCCGTGCTGGATTAAGCAATCATTTAAGATCTGGAGGGCAGCACCGACCCAAGGACCCAGAACAGAAGGTCGGGAACAAAGGAGAGATGGACACAGAAACACGGGGAGGGAGTGGAGCATGTGGGGGTGCCCGGTGGGGTGTGGCCAGGGGTGAGCTGGAACACGACGTGGGAGAAGTGCTCTGCTCTGTCAGCCTTCGCCAATTCCACAGTGAGACAACACGAGCCTCCGAAACCCTGAAGAGTTGTGTTGTAGGTTGTTCTGGATGGGAACCCGCTGCATGAGAGTAGGGTTGGGGTTGGGGTTGGGGTTGGGTGTTGTCTCAGAGACCGGTTTCTGCAGCCAAGCATGTCTTCCCTGTGGACCTTTCCACTCTGGGCAGCCTGGACAAGGGAAGGCCAGACTAGGTGGGGGAGCTATGACCTCTCACTGCATTGGGGAGGTGGGATCACAGCAGGAAGGGGTTAGGACAAGGGAATAGGAACTGTCCACTTTGATCATGGTGCGGAGGCCTTGATGGTCACCCCCGGTGAAAGGGATACAGCAGGGTTATTTCCCCCATCCCCCCCAAAAAGAGCTCACCACCATGAAGTCAACTCAGATTCACAGCGAATCTAAAAGGCAGGGTAGATCTGTGAGTTTCTGACGCTGCAAACCCCTCCCCTTTTTAAAAAAATCATTTTATTAGGGGCTTTTACAGCTCTTATCACAATCCATCTAGCCATCCATTGGGTCAAGCACATTCGTACATATGTTGTCATCATCGTTTTTTTTTTTTGGGGGGGGCAATCCCAGGAAGTAGGGAGTAGGAAGCCCAGCCTCGCTCCTGGAGAGCTGCTGCTGGATTTGAACCACCAACCCTGTGGGGCTCAGTCCCACACACAACCACTATGCCACTGGAGCTCAGCCCGCCATCGTCATTTTAAAGACATTTTCTTTCTCCTTGAGCCCTTGGTATCAGCTTCTCATTTTTCTCCTCCCTCCCTCATGAACCCTTGGTAATTTACTAATTTTTTTTCATGTCTTACACTGACCGATTGCTGTCTCCCTTCATCCACTTTTCTGTTGTTCGTCCCCCTGGGAGGGAGTTATATAGATCCTGGTGATCAGTTTCCTTTTTCTCCCTCCACCTCCCCCTTCCCCTCCTGGTATTGCTATTCTCATTATTGGTCCTAAGGGGTTTATCTGTCCTGGATTCCCTGTGTTGCAAGCTCTTATCTGTAGCAGTGTGCAGTGTTCTGGTCTAGCCAGATTTGCAAGGTAGAACTGGGGTCATGATAGTGGGGGGGAGGAAGCCTTAAAGAACCAGAGGAAAGCTGTGTGTTTCATCGGTGCTATCCTGCACCCTGATGGGCTCAGAAACTGCAACTCTTTTGTTTGTTGTTGTTGTTGTTTTTTAAGCAACTCTTTACAGGAGTAGAAAACCCATATTTTTGCCTCAGAGTGACCAATGGTATCCAACTGCTGACCTTGCAATGAGGAGCCCAAACAATAACCACTACACCCTCAGGGCTTCTGCAGGGCAGCTACAGAGCCTTTCAGTGCCAGCGCTGCATCTGTTTTTTATTAACAGTCAGAGCTGCCCTGCCCCCACCAGGCACGGCCCTCCCCTCTGACCTCATGGCCCAGGTACACGCAGTACCAGGCAGCTGGGCCTTTAATCAAGTCTGGCTTGTATGGTAACTGTCTCTGTTCTTTCCCCGAGGATGACAGCATGAAAGGAAGCCAGCAATCCGGCGTTGTAAACTCACTGTTTACATATCAGACACAGCTCGGAGCTCCAGTACCTGGTCCCACACACTCTGCCTCAAAACCATTCTTAGGAGAGACAGACTTTGTTTTGTCTTTGATTGGTTGTTTGAAAATCATAAGTGGCTGTTCTGATGGGGCAGGTGCTTGTCGGAGGAAGCTAACCTGACCCTACGGATAATGCCAAAGGGTTTTGCACAGATCAATGAGCTGTCTGCCTCGGTGCCAAACAGGACGATTAGGGCACCACCTGCCTTGGAATTTTTATGGAGGTGGCTCACAGCTGTAACTCTCCCTTCCTTATTTGTCCACCTGCTGTTTCTACCCACTCCCTCTACTCATGTACTGC